>JADDOH010013583.1:0-74802 GCA_016648135.1 Agrypnia vestita | reverse complement strand
GAAATGTGGATACATCGGAGATGCTCCGGATACCCTGGACGGATATGGTCAGCAACACAAGAGTTCTTCAAAGAGCTAGAGTGAATAGAGAGTTGCTGACAAATATCAAAATCCGAAAGGTATCGTATTTGGGTCGTGTGCTCAGAGGAGAAAAATATGAATTGCTCCACCTGATTCTTATGGGCAAGATAGAGGGTCGTAGAGGTGTTGGAAGGAGACAAATTTCCTGGCTCCGCAATATACGCGACTGGACGGGCATAAGAAATGTTAGAGAGCTGTTTCGTGCTGCCCAGGACAGGGACGCTTTCTCTCGGGTGATAGTCAACGTTGAGGGGACCTGACATGACACCATAAGAAGAAGAAGTGAAATATATAACCAAATACTTGGAAAATGTAAACATATGCTTATTTTGCCCTCCTCATTCACATATATTTGATATGTCTGCTTGGAGAAGATCCATCCGTGGTTACCATCACACATTTGGAAATAAAAACAATCGTTTTTATTTCCGTATGTGTGATTATGGAGTTCTACAAACTTACCTCTGAAATGATAAATTTGTTGCCTACTACATTTAAATACAGCTTTAAGTCATCCGCAAATAACAGAAAGGACGAGTTTAATTTTTTTTTAGGTTGCAATCCTAGGATTGGTTTGCAACAAGCACTCGCTTTCTCCACTCCTCTCTGTCACCTGCCAGCCTCTTAATTTATTGGTAGCTGCTACAGCGCACATCTCCAATAGTCTGGTCTACGTTGCTTAATCTTGGGCAGCCTTTACGATTGTTGCCTTCAACATTTCTCTCGACAATGATAAAAAGCAGGCCCGGATGCATTATATTACGGCCTATCCAAATTGCTCGCTGTTGGGCGATTCTGTTAAGGAGCCGCCTCTTTTCGCCCATCCTGCTCAACATCTTGTCGTTTCGGATATGATCTGACCAATGGATCCTCGCCATGCGCCTGTAGCACCACATCTCAAAGGCCGCTAGCTTCCCGGACATGCTCTGGCCGATGGTCCATGTTTCGCTGCCATATATCAGCACACTCCAGACAAGAGTTTTAATCAAGTTTTTCCTAACCTTTAATTCTATGTTGGGAGATTCAAGGATTATGGACATTTTGTTGAAGGCGACTCTTGCCTGTTGTATTATGCTTATGATGTCTGCCTCTGAGCGGCTATCTTGGAAAATTTTTCTACCCAAAAATAATTTAAGTTTTAAAATTACATTTTTGATATTAAACGCTTGTGCTATAAAAATGGGACTAACTTGATGGTGTCCTGGAATGGAGCTAGAACCATCATTAGGCGAGCGTCATGACCTTTACACCAACAAGGTACACTAATATTTGATGTAGATATCTGATAGTACCTTGTAGTTGTTCCATGGGTACGGTATTGCAGCTTCCATGAACGAAGCCCGCAGCGGTTTTGGGTAAAATGCAACAACCCTAATACTACGCCACATCCAAGTCCCGCTAACTAGAACATGTTGGGTGAAGACTTACCTGCTCAAATTGAAATTCGTTTGATGCTTCGAGGCGGATATTACTTGTACACAGGACATGGAGTAATGTAGAAGTTGTGTAATTAACGTCTACCTGAGTTTCATACTCTTCCTCAGGGTAAAATACAATACTGTAGTGTGTATTTTTGATTTATGGACCAAAAACGCATGCAACAAATTTATTTATTATTCGGGATTCGAATCCCTGTATAGAATGTAATCATTCTTATATCTTACATCTTACATCAAGTTCTTAGCTTCGCGCAACAGGAATCAGGTAAGGCAGGTATTTAATAGGGATCTGGCTCTCATTGAGTGAAATGATGCGACACGTATTCCGTTTCGCATCTCTATTTAAAAAAAAAAAAAAAAAAATAAAGAAACATTTATCGAAGTCACGCTTACTGGACCACGAGGGCCACTTATTTGGAAAATCTAGCCATCGAAAAAAAAAGTGAAAGAACAATTCTTTTTTAAAACATTTTACCAATTCCATTCTTCGTCATCATCACAATTACCATCATTACTGTCGCTATAATCATCACTGTTAGCTGCGGCATCGTTATCGTCAGTGAAGTGGAACACACTCTTGCCTTCCAGGTTGGCATTGTTTTAATCCTAAAACAATTTCCTTGCTACGGCGCTGACGAAGCAAAAGCACTCGTGGGATGCGGCGATGTAACTGCACAAATCACTTCGCTGTCTCTGGGGTACATTATGAAAACAATAATTTATTTCAACGAAAATAGCAAAGCATAAAAATAAAATCACAATAAATACCAAAATAAAATAATAAATATAAATAACATCGTCTTCGCCATAATCATTGTCATCATCATCACCATCACCACTTTTTCTACCACCATCAACATTATCTCCACCACCTCCACCATCTCCATCATTATCCTGTTCATTTTCATCACCATAATTTATCTATAGACATCAATGTCACAAATTTTCGTAACAATTCTTCGTAGTGATTTTTTTAATCAGAAATCAAAAATGAGTACTTGCTGATGACTGATGTTTCTATGTTTGAATGAATGAGAGAGAGATATGCGCGATCTTTTCTACTTTATCACCTATTTAATCACCTGTTTACTAGCGGGTTTAGGTTATCTGTATCAACACGATCGAAGTATAAATGTTCAAAGCACTGCCGCTAGAGGTATCTAGAATATAAGAGCGAGGAATTAATTCGTAAATACAAAACTTTCAGAATAATTATTACCGTTGACGCTAATGTATACATCGATAGTTCTAGAACATACCTGTACGAATTTTGTATATACACATTTAAACTTATTTGTTTCTCAAAATGCATACTAAGCGGATTTTTTATTTTTCAAGCAGGGGGGTAGTGTCCGCAAAGCGTCAGCTGTCCTAATGCATCCGCCTGGCTGGCCGCCGTTGACCAATGGACATCGCACTACTTAACTATTAAAAGACTGTGTTAAAAAAAAATTTGGGGACGGTGGAGTAACACAGCGTTACTTGATTAAAAATCGGCATAGTTTTTAATATGTGATAAAATATACATAAATACGATACAGATAAGACTTTTAAAAGGTCCCTTTATATAATTATGTAAGGTAAACATACATATTTGCATTATTTTAGTAAATTATTATAAAATTATTGCAAATTGAATTCGCGTGCGCTTCCGCCGATGTTTCATTGGCAACTGAATACAACGAAGCGGTCGCCAGTCGCCTGCACTCCGTCTTTGTCTAACACATGTTACCCGACTCTACCGTATTCTTTCTATATTGTTTTTGCTTTCGCCGAAACCCAAGCAACCGCCATCTCTGTCCTACATGAAATTTATGGTATTTTCGTGCTCTTTCTTGCTCGATTTAACTGCGATGTACTATATTCTGCTTTCTCTTGCACACTGGCTGAAAATACGAGAGTAATGAATAAATATTTTTTAATTAAAAAATCCGTACATTCCTAACAGTTTAATTTAGTAATTTTGGTGTGAAAATGTCTATTCGATGATTACAAAAAATGTGACGTTTTAGTTTTCGTAAATAAGGTAGATATTTCATATTTTGTATGACAGGTAGACCTACGTTACATCACCGACACACAGGAGTTAATTTCCTGTAAATAGTTGCGGATTTTTATATGAACCGTATGTTTCATATAAAATATCCGCAACTATTTACAGGAAATTAAGTAGTGCGATGTCCATATGTACTTATAATTGCATTTCCTCACATATATATGTATGTATTATCATCTGTCATGTCTCATTCTATTTCTTATATTGTTTGCTATTGTTAACAGTGAAACAGTTTTGCCTCCCAGCGCTGCTTGCGCTCATATAAGTTTAAGTGGAGTGTAGAGGATGACAACTTTAGCATAAAAAAATGTCGAATCAGCTATCGATATGGAGGCTATTGCTCATAAAATGGCTCTGGGTTCATGGTGAGTCCCTCTTCACTGTACCCTTTCACTGACTCTCGGAGCTTAACTCTGGGAGAAGTTAACATTAACAATACAACCAATCACTCATTCATTCCATGACCCTTTCTTTTTTCCTTTCTCTACTTTCCCTACGAGAGTGTTTGCACAAATAAATTATATCAGTACACATAAACTTTAAAACCCCTTCATACAGCATTAGATAGAAACGGCTAAAGTTTAATAAATGTTTCGAGTTCTATGGAATCTACGTAGCTCTTAATGTAATAATAAAAATTTTAAAAACATAACGTAATAAAAATCAATCGTTTAATATTTTATGAAACGTTTTCCATTTTCCAATTACGAAGACCTTTCAAAATAAATGTTATTCCCGGAAAATCTTTTGTAATTGAATTATTAAAATCACACTGACTTAATAACTCGATATATGTAAATTGTAATATATACATAAAATATTAAACTTTGTTATGTAACAAGCGAACACACACACATTTTGAAATAATTTCCTTTTCATTCGGCTCATTGATCGGCTTCGCTTAGAAAACAGAAAGCCTTAATAGTTGAATACACAGACTATTATTTCTCTTTCGGATATTCCATGGGAACTTCTACATAAATAAAATTTCAGAATATTCTGGAAATTCAAGAAAACCCAGTGAGGAGAAAATTAAAACTTCCCACACATATTTGCGTAGATAGTTTTCTTTAGAATGAATATAATTTTTTGCTTAGGTCACTATGTTGATTCGTGATATGGTATAAAACTTGTGATGTGATAAAATATATATTTTTTTAAAGTTGTGAATATTAAAATTATAGCAAAAATCTACGAACAAAAACGCAACGTCACTCATTCGCACGAATAATAAATGACAATTTTAAATTGTGAATCAGCATATTCTACCTACACTTTTAAAAATTAAAGTTTGACCTATTCACTTAAATGTGTCATTGAAAACATGCAAAGGGCGCATCATTTTTAGAAAATAAAAAAACTTATTTATTGGACTCAGAGCCATTTTATTCTCGGTAGACTGCTCTCCCAACGAAGCGATGTGGATTCTGCTTCTATGCATTAAATGGACATCCAGCTCTACAGTAGACTGGCCAAACTGGATGTTTTACTTCTTCCAGGGCCTGACTTCCAGCAATCTTTCCCTGCATTAATCGGGATGTCTCATCATAAGTCTGAGATATTAAAGATTTTGTATGCTCGTTGCTCCAATAACTTCTTTTTCTTTATTCATCCGAACCATAACATTTTCATTCATAACTCTATCCAAGGGTGTGGTAGAGACCCGTATCCAGCAATGGAAAGATGAAGGCTGAAAAATAAGAACTCTGTTTATCTAGCTTATTTTGAATATTTTCTGTAGGTTCAAGTCTCGAAAATTTCATGTCACTAATCGATACTACCTTAAGTATCCGTGCTTCTAATCCATAAAGTAAGATCGAGAGCACGTAACATATAAACATTCGCATTCGTGATTATGGATAGAAGTCATGACTGATCTTTTTCACGAGCTTTCTCAATGCGGAATTTGATTTCAACAGAAGAATCCCATCATTAATTTGCATCGCGTTCTCTAATTAAGTTTTTTTAATAGAGATGCGAACACGGAATACGTATCACATCAATAATCTTACTACTTCCAAACTAACCTAAATGCTTGTGCTATGAAAATAGGACTAACTTGCTGGTCTGGAGAGAGGTTTGAACCCGTAACCTTTGGATTACGAGGCGAGAGTCCTAACGACAAGACCAACAAGCTATCAATCTATGTTTCAATAATATAAAGACATTTGTGGTGTATATAGGCCGGCTACCTTTCTGATATTACAAAAAGGAGGCGCATAAATGCAGGGCGGCCAGCCCAACAAGATAACAAAGGGGCGCGGCTATAAAAGAGGAGAGCACAAGTTCTCGCTCTCTCTTACATTAGCCAGCAGGCAATTAGCACTAAGCCTGATTTAGGGTCGGTTGACACAAGGTATCTGAATAAACTGAAGGTTATCACAACCACCTGGTCCCTTATTTGGTATCCGTATCTCGGGATTGGGGACACATTACAACTTTCATTGTCAACTGCGTTATGTTTGCTAATGAGCGTGTATTTTGTTTTAAGTTCTAATTCAAATTTCAGCAGAAGTTGTAAGTCCTCAACTGTTGGGTAAATTAACAATTCCTAATGATCAATCTCATGGTCTTCAAAATGACATGTCAAGTAGACAAAAGCGAGCACTTCACATCTCTTCCTGTTCGAATGACGAATTTTTCAAGTTAAGGTGGGATTTTTTTATCGTAGCGGCATCGAAAAACTTGTAGAACGCTAAATAACCTGAATGAATCAATAAACTTATTTTCTGTAATTTTTGTGTTTTGTTCTCTTTCGAAAAAAAACGGACATAACTTATATAATAACACTCAATAGACCTAATAAAGAAAAGAACAGTGAGACTTTTTGTTCACTTGAAACATATAAGTGAAAAGATAATAGTAAAGAAAGATATGATATAAAATATATGAGTAGCTTGTTGGTGTAGTGGTCATGACGTTCGCTTAGTGATATGTTAGTCCTATTTTCTTAGCAAAAGCTTTTAGCTTAGTTTGAGAATAGTAATAATATTGATTCAACACGTATTCGTGTATACCGTGTTTACATCTCTTTTTTTGACAAAAAAAAAACAAAGTGTTAAAATTAGCAGAAACAAAGGGCATCCGAAAAATATTTAACATGATCAGGTAAACCTAATATCGGAGGAAGGCTTAGTTTAAAGCTTCAACAATTGAAGAGTATATCCGACCCATGATTTGGATTTTATTAACATACGCATATCTGTGATTGCTTTTAATACTGAATATTTTCTTTTTTAATATTTTTTTTTATAAAAGTGTTTTTTATATAATATCATTTTCTATTTTTTATTCCGATAAACTCAAATTGGGTCAAAAACATTTTTCTTTTCCGAACGTGATTAACATTTAGGCTCAAACGTCAATTTTATAATAATTCAAACCGACAGATGTCACTGGCATGCAAAATGTCCATTCAAATAACGCATCGTCATTTTACATATATTTTTTTGAATAAAACATGTTTTGTAAAATTATTAAATGATTATTTTAGTATCATGCAAAATACTTTTCTCTGCCGAATTTCAGAGAAATTGTCGGTTATGAAGTGGATCAAATATTTACTACAAAATTTTTTGGCTAACAGGCAAGTGAAGCAAAATAAAGCGTGTAATAAAAAGGAGAATTGATTCGATAGAAACATTTGAAAATTTGTGGTGTTTTCTCCTACCCTTAGCCCTAGGGAGTATGGTGTAATACCTGTATACTGTTTTTAATTAACTTAGCACTTAGTTGAATTACCTGTGTCAGTTAATCTATCTAATCATTGATTGCAAATGTTCTAATTTTCCACATAAGAAAATCCAATAAACAATAGAAACTAACACAATTTATTTAAAACATGGCGATTAAAAGATTTTTTATTTTTTATTTAAAAACTTATTTTCATCAAAAAATATCCTTTTAACAACGTTGAATAATTAAAAAATGTTTTGAAGTTCCCTCATAAAGAACTTAACGAGCTTTCAAATATTTATTTTAATCGAAAATAATTTTTTGTTTCCAGTTTTATTCACCATCGGATTTATAAAACTCATTAACTGCGTTAATTACTATAACGAGTGGTAGTTTTTTTTAAAAAGCAAAATATTTCCGGTGCTGTCCGCAAGAATCAGTTAGACACATCTGTACGTGAAAACGATCAATATCGAAGGAGTTTTGATTATTTTTGATCAAGAAAAAAATATGAAGAAAAATAAAGTTGTAATCGTGACTTGAATTTAAAAATTTGCGTTATTAATCAAACTATTAAAATTTGAAATGTAATTGCAATTTTGCAGCATTTCTCAAATACGTTTAGTAGAACTATTATAATTATAACAATTCATCTCAATCAGATATATTTGTAAAAAAGGTAAAGAAGAAAGTATATATGAAATATCTAGTTTTTTTAATTATCGAGGTTTATCAACCATGCTTACTATGAAGTAAGGCTAGCGATATATAATGATGTCCTGATGCCTATGTATCGCTTTGTGTGAAATGTATTGTCTTATTAATTATATGTAACTTGGTATTTTATTATTCAAATAACGGAGATAAAAAGGAAGAACATATCATATTAGAGAAGGATTAAAACATATTGGTACTAACATAAAAGTGATCAGAATAGACTGATTAGTTAAGTTTTTGAGCTAAAGAATAGGAGTGAATTTTATTTTTGTTGTTTTTTTAGAAGGGTTAAATTTTGAGATATTAATAAATACATATAGTTATAATGACACTTGTTTTTGTTTCAATATCTACCCAGCATACTTAGCTGTTACCCTAAAAACAAAAAAAACATAACTACTGCCTGTAATATTTAAAAAAGTCTACGTCAGAGTTAATGCTTGTAAATTCCCGTCAGTAGTTAAAGGTTAAGTATATTACATAAATTATACACATATTACATATTTATATTACATTATATAATGTAACGCTGGCTTTGTAGAATTTTGGTTTTGTAGAACGTACAAGCGAGAAAATGATAGAAAAGAACATATATGACGAGAATGTGATAAGTACGAATGAACAGAGAGCGTGCTCAAAAGACCTGGCGTGTTTTAATAAACGAGATATTGAAGGACGGCCCTGTTAAAAGTCTTAGCAACCGAAGAGCATGCATGAGAAAATGTGTCAAATTAGACGAGGCAAAAGTTGTGTTACAGGCCAAAAAAATATGGCGTACTATCCTTTATGTTTACCTTGATGAGGAAACGGCGTGTTGCTTAATTAGTTAGTTATCAAGGAGATTGTTCTTAAAAGTCGCACAAAAAAATGCGAAAACATAAAATTTGGTTACCGAAACATTTTAAAAATCGTGAAAATTGTAAAGAAATACAGAATCAACTTGTCTGAAAACAATCGTGCTCAATTACGTTGCGGAGAGGTCAAGTGAGGTGGCAGCGCGCTCCGTGCGCACGTGACGATCCTACAAATTATTTGAAACTGCCTGAATAACCTAGCACTACGTTGTGCTGCTTCCGGACAAGCTAATTTGCTTCCGGTAAGGTCGTATCCTGTCTGCTCTCCGCATACAACGGCGACAATTTGTTGAAACAGATTTCTTACCCAACCCAGGGGTGTGCTAAGCGGACCAAATAATATTTTTAAAAAGAAGAAAAATAAAAACGCGAATAGATGAACATTTTAAAGGGATTAAAAAATTTCAATATTAATTCAGAGATGGCAGACCATGTGAGATCAGAGGGACATCACTTCAAGTATGATAACGTGGAGGTGTTGCATGTATGTAAAAAAGGAAAGAAATTGGACATCTTGGAAAATATAAAAATTCATCTAAATAATGATAAGGCCTTAAACATACAAACACCACTTATTACATCCCCCCTTCTTACCATACTAGCCCCTCCCAGCAACCACTTTCACTTTCCGCCTGCCCCTCCCCCGCTCCCGACAACTCCCGCCCCTATGTAGTAAATAAAATGTCTTCTAGTCTTAAGTTAGTATATTACTGAAGATGATGCAGTAAGCATCGAAAACGTTTTAATTAATTAGTGTATATTATAGATATCTCACAGAGACGAAACTGTATTAATTATGGGAAAGTAGGTATAGAAGTCATTTGGGTGTAACAGGACTTATGACCTGTCTTTTTATGGTTGGCTTAAGTGATCACTTTACACAATTGTAACATTCGCCATTTCCACCCATGATAGAATATACCATGCTTATTCATTTTTTGGAAGTTGTATATATGTTCAAATTGCGTGAAGCTTTCATATATGAGTTGTAAGCGCCTTTTCCATGCGGCCTGTACAAAGCCATTTTCATTCCCCTAAATCCCCACAGATGTCGCTAATGAGAAAATCTACAATTGATTTACGGAATTTTGGGAGCAATATGCTTTATTGTGTGTAATGAAATTCATCCGAATACTTGCATTACACTAGGATACGCCAGGAAATATTATTTCCAATTTTTGTTAAAATTCCTTTTTTTTACCAGTATTTACAATTCAGAAAGTTTAATTAATTTATTTATTTAATTAAACTGTCATTGTGTGAAGTAAACAACGTTGTGTTCTATTCATAGTTATTTTTAAAAAGGTTTTAACTCATAATGTCCTCATTGAGAATGTAATCTCGAGTCGGGATTGCCCTTTCGGGACCCCTCAAGATTAGAATTTACAATCCCGCGGGATCCCTACGGATCGGGATCCCGAATACTTTTGTGTTTTTTTTTATTTATAGAGCTGAATAGCAATTAACGACAATGCCTTGCATTTTTATATCAGCAATTTTAATAAAATGTTCATTATTAATCATTGCATTAAAGTTTTTGTAGGCGATTTTCCAAGCATCAATCAGTCAATGTAGTAGAGTAAAAACTACTAACTAGTAGTAGTTTTTTATTACTATGTTAGGTTGATAAAATACAGCAAACATCATTCAAAGCTATTTTCATTATTTGAATGTGACATGAACATAAGTTTGAAGTACTTACTAAAAGCTCTATAGACATATACAATTAAACATACAAAACATAAAAATGCTGATCAATCCCGATAATCTCGTCCGATTTTTCGGTTCGGGATTGATCTCGTAAAATGCCTCGAGATCTCGCGGGATCGGGATTGCATTCCCTAGTCCTTACGGTAACTTTTTTCGAAAGAAGCTTCAATATTCTATATATAGAAGGATGTATTACTATGGGCCGATTTTATCAACTTGTATTATATTTGATGATTTTTGACATTTGTTATTAAAATCGTTTTTATTCAATGTTTCGATATTGAAGTGTCGGTAATGGCTTCCCTTATCCACAATCCAAGTAAGAGTATTCCATATATAGCACCTACCCACCTTTTCATCTATCCTGTGACATATAAATGTAACGGCGAAATGCATTTTGTGTTGCGGCAAAATCCATTTATTCCGTCAAAAAGTATTTTAGGGATCTCAGCAGAAGTCCAGTATATCCGAACGGGGCAAGCGAGTAGATGAAATAGGTAGAAGTTCGATACGATGTAATTTCCCGTTGTGTTTCAACTTTGTGTTGTATCAACCGCTTTATGTAATGGTATAATTAAAGTCATTGACAAAGCATTATCTTTATTTGCAGTATCGCGTCCCTAATCTATTTATCTACTTTTTTGAACCGACTCAGCGATATTACCATAACAAAACAATACATGTCACCATGTTTCCGCCTAGGAATACGTAAAATTAAACCTTTGTTATGTTGTATGCTGCACATCGGAATTAAAATCAAAATTCTTTCATTTCAAAAAGACTTTAAATTAATTAGGATCACAGCACACGCAGAATCCACATGACAAATGGTTTTTAAGAAGGCACACAAAATCTTCACCGTACAAATTGTTTAAATATAAATTGAAAAATATGCATTCAATTTTAAGATGACACAATCAAACAATATCAAAGATGGCCGAAGTTCGCCCACAACATTCAGTGAATATAAAAGCTCACTTCGACCTCGCAATAAAACTTAATCGTTTTTTCCTTATCTTATGTAAATCATTCTCTTGTACGATAATTGTGTCGCATTTATACTAATTATATATGTATATATATTTATGTTGATTCATCAATACAAGCAAAAAATAAACTTAACTGTAAATGACATGACACTTAATTTCGAAGTAATATTACAACTAAAACAAATAATCAATTTTTTCCTTGCCTTCTGAAATGGCCAGCAAAATCGCTCTGTTAGCAATTATTAAAAAATGTTCTTATATTTTCACGACCACTCAGAATCTTCTGGTTTGAGTTATCTGGGATGTTTCTGCCATGTTTCTGCGACCTTTATGGCCTTTTGTTTGATCTCCCATTGCAAGGTTCATCATAAGGTCTCACGTGTTGTCATCGATAACAAATAATTCAATAATAATTACAGAAAAAAATATTTACAAAGAATTATCTGAAGAGAATATACACAGCCTGAGAACGAGAAGAGCCGACCCCAACAACCTACCTAGGCAATGAGTTGGGACAGAGCAAGGAAGAATAAGGAGAATGGTAGGAAGAAGTTTTTTTTTTTAAATTTCACTTTTACCGAATAAAGCAGCAAAATTTCTCACCCCTGCTCCACACAATGACAATTTCCTGCCGGCTACTAATCACTTCCATCTCCTGGGGTGGTCTTCTCTCAACACACCCCGCTAACAATGAATGGCTCGCTTATTCGCTTTCGGGGCTGTTTTTTTATTAATAAAAGTACATTTTCTCAAAACATTATTTCCCTTTGTACAATAAATTTTTATAAATTCAGAAATTGTAACCAGTTATCTGGTTCTTTAATTTAAAATTAAATTTTACATATTTTTCTTTAACATAAATAATTACTAAATTAAAGTAAATTTTTAATTAGCGAAAAATATGAAGTTCTCGCAGACGAATATATTTATATGGGAAACATGTATGAAAGTTTTTATAGAATAGCCCAGGGTTTATGACCTGTATCACTATCCGATTCGTTTCGATCATATACATTTCCCACATAAATAGCTTAAGCTATGAGAGACTTTCATAATTTATCTTACTAAATAATTATCCCTCTATGGATAAAATCCACTCTTCTCTCGAGTTCGAAAAAAATGTTCTCTATCACACATACATGATTATAGGCTATGTTCACGGGACGTGGACGTAGGGATATCCTGAATATTTACTTAGTATAACCGTGTTCAATAGGCCATTTTATAATATTAGGTTGATAATTGTACGCCGTTCAAAAATAAATATATTAAAAACCAAAAACGAAAACGGACTCAAAACATATTATGTACATTCGAGACGTTATCACCATCAACGTCGTAATTTAATATATGATTTTTATTTAAACTTTGTACAACACACACAAAGTGAGTTATTAACTTATACCTAATGATGAAAGGGCCTGCTTCTCTCGAAACTATTGTAGTAATCAAAATCGTGTGTGTAATACAATGCTTAAATAAAAATAATTTTTAATTAAAATGTTGCATCACGAAGTGACTGCCAAATGTGTCCAAGATACCATCAAATATTGATTGCCGTTTTCTTGGAAGATGGTCGATTCCGCAGGAGAAGAGAGTCCAGTTACCTGCTGTCCTAGTCATCTTCCACTGCCAGAA
The DNA here is from genome assembly GCA_016648135.1 of Agrypnia vestita. Taxonomy (NCBI): domain Eukaryota; kingdom Metazoa; phylum Arthropoda; class Insecta; order Trichoptera; family Phryganeidae; genus Agrypnia; species Agrypnia vestita. Next base: position 61,643 of record JADDOH010013583.1, on the reverse strand, counting down.
GAGCCTGGTCAACTAAATCTGAAAATTGACATTTTCTTGACTTACCTGAACTGGTATTACCATCTTTGAAGCGAAATACCCACACAAAAACACGCCATATCGCGAAATGATTAAGCGGCTTCCACCATTTCGAAATGGTACTGCATAATGTGGCGCATATGCGTATAATATTACAGAATTATTATAACAAATATTAATTAAACGTCTAATTAAAAAAGGCGGATATTTATGTAACAATTTAATAAAACATAATACGAAGCACTGATTTTTTCTAGAAATGTGTGTTAACCAAATGCCAAGAACCAAGATAAGCAATTTTGTGACAGATATTGGAAACTCGTCATCCTCCCAGACAATGTTAATTATATACATTATACGCATTACTAATTATAACTTTACTTTCACATTTTCTCTAATAATCGAGTTTTATCTGTGTTAAATTAATATTTTAATCTTGATGTTAAACTTTTTCAATTGATTTTATTTATCCTTTTACCAAATTACGTTCTTTTTTGTTTCTTCTTTGCATTATAATTCATGTTTCTTCCTATATTTTTAGTTTAGCTGCCATTGCTTTTGTAGATTCATATGAAATATGCAATTTTGATGAGAATTTTTTTTTATAAGTGTAATATTTTATACAATGTATAGATCTTGAATCATTTACATTTTTTACATTCGGTTTTTCGCTGTACCTTTATATAACTATCGTTTGCATTTATTTTCTTTTTTTTCTGAATCCCGTAGGATAATTTTATATTCTCTATTATTTTTTACTCTTGATTTTTATTGTATGTACTTTCTTTCAAAATAAATATTAATAATAAATATATACTTCAGAACAGAAATTTCTATATATCTAGCAAGGTAGGTAGTGGACTAGAGACTTGATAAATATTATCCTTATTTATTTGTATTATGTGTAATTAGCAAGCAATCAAAGGTATATTCTTGTATATACATGCAATAAATGCCGATTTATCGGCAATGAAATGAAATGAAAGTAAATCAAAAAAGTCTGTACAATATCATTGTTTTATATAGGTCGTCCAATAATTGTGGAAGACATTTAATTTTTTTTTGTATTCTTTTCTTACCATGTATTTTTGTCTTCCTGTATAGTGACGAAATAAATACAAATAAAAAAAAAACAGGGGGTATGGAGTCGTTTTGTGACTTGTTTCACCAGTTGTTATATCAGGGGAGCATACGCATGGTACCTACTGAGCACAGAACGAAGAAATAGTAAAGATACCAACATTTGTTACGATTACCAGAAATATAAAATTAAGTGGTACCTACCTACCTCATGTAGGATACAGTCAGGTAAATGAATGCTACTCAAGCGTGTGATTGAATTCTAAAATAGAATATACTAAACTTTATAATACGAAACGCGATGAAATTTTTATTCCAATTTTAAGTCATCACTAATTTAATTACGAAATGTATTTTTCAACCCTGACTCGCTGGAACGAGAAATTGGTTTAAAACTGCCTGAAGAAATTGCAATCATATTTCAAGCACACACTTTTAAATTTCACTTTGGGTAAAAATAAATAAAAAAAATCACTGAGTTGTACAAGATAAACAAATTTTTAAGAAAATTGTTATCTTCAATAAGCACTCGGCTTTGGAAAATTTACAGATATTACAATTTGGTAGTTTTTTAATGATTAAAATAAACAATTTAAAATGTTTAGATAATTAAAATATCTGCAGTTCGGTGTTAATATAAAAAAAAGTTCAAGGATTTTTTTAAAGGATTTTGTCAACACAGCGATAATTATTTAATAAATAAATTAAATCAGTCTTACAGAGACGAAACCATCTTCACAACAACGACTTCTTTACGAGGTGGCCCAGGGCTTATGACCAATTCAACCGTAAGAACATCCACTATATACAAGTTCTAAACTAGTTTCATGTATATATTCGTATGAACTATATAGACTAAATTAAATGAATAAAACACAAAGACACACACACATCTCAAATAATTATCAGCAATTAATTTTTTTCAGTTTTATTATTTGATATTTGTGTGTGTTTTTGTGTTTGATTAATTGATTTCGTATCAAATATAACGGGACTCAGTTCCATAAAAAAAAAAAATTACTAAAATATATATTTGTTTAATCGAAGGATTTCACAAGTACAAGTTATGTTAGTTATATTTACTTTGGGGGTAACCCTCGTCAAATTCTGGTCGGCAGACCAGTCGTCTGCCGATCTCTCAAACAGTATGTCGAACAGGTCTCGCACGACCCGAACGATCGTGCGCGTTTCGGAGAAGTAGCTCATCGACAAGACAAGAATTTTTTTCAGGGCGCCTTGTAATAAATATATATAAATAATTTTTTTGTAAAATCTACGTATATATTTATATATATGTGGAATTCATACCAAAATACAAAAAACCACCAATCTAGGCCACACTCACACACAGTGGCAAGGAATGCCACATAAACAAATCGAGGCACGAGCAAGACACGCGCGGCCGATAGTTCATTGCACCACCAGCATTTCGGACAATTTATTCGCCGATAAAAAAAAGCCCACGCCCTAGGCGGGCATGTCAGTCTGTCACATAGTTCCGGATTTACATTTTTTGTATAAATTGATCACTTAAGTCAGCTCACACAGGTCATAAGCCCCGGGATACTACCCTTTAAACACTTCCACACACGTTTCCAGTATAAATAGCTTCGTCTATATGAGATTTCTATAATTTACCTTAATCAATGTTAGATTTTTTATCATTTTACTGCATTCTGCTTTTCCCAGTAAAACAGACGTTCGCGGCCAAGCCAAATTATTGTACATTGTTGTTATCTTATTGTAGTAAACCTTTGAAGATAACGCCGGAATTATTCTTGAGAAACCATCTCAGTATATTACAGATACTCAAATTAGAAAGAACATTACATATATAAATAAATAAATTGTAAAATTTTGATAAAATTTGTATAACAAACTTGCAAACCTGTTGTTGGTAAAATGAAAGTGTTAACTGAATTTCCCCTAAATCAAGATGAGAAGACTGATCAAAATTATCGGATCAGGACATCCGGTAGGTCTGGCTAACATCCGGTTCACAAAGGTTCAAGCGAACCGTAAATCCTACGCGGAGTATATTCGTATATCCGTTTATCCATCAATCCAAATCGCATTGTAAGATAAAACCCACACGGTTTGCAGTCAATTAGATAACGTAAAAGTGAATGGTTGTTACGTAAAACAAAGTAAAATATAATAAAAAAAATATATTTATAGTGATAAGTTTAAAACATGCGAAAAGCATGACTCGGTAACTTCTTCAAATAAAACGTCGTGAAAATTGTAAGTGACGAAAAATCTGCAGTATAATGTGCGGTTATCGCTTCAAAGACTGCCTTCTCACACAGAGGTTTCTGGGTTCGATACCCAGTGAGGTCATAATACATCTGTGTGATTTGCTCAAGCTTGGCTATTTGTGTGATGTGTTTTGATATTATAACTTCATGGCCTGATGTGGCCTTAAAACATTTAAAAAAATGTATTTGCATTTTTGTCGAATTTTCAATAAATATAAGTTATACTAAAAATGTATTTATTTTGGCATACCTTATATAACACAATGTAATTTATTATATGTACGATTTAAGCTAGTGCATCATCAAAATACGTACTTACCGCAATAATCTTATTTTTAATCTTATCTTAAGTTTAATTTTAATCGAATTTTGTGAAAAGGTGTAGAAAATTAAGTAGAATTTCGGCAATTAGAGATTTAGGGCCCATTGATTACCAGAAACGGTGAGTTAATTCATATTGTAATATGTGTTAATGATAGATTTTTTTTCATTGAATAATGATTTCGGATTATTATTTTTGTTATGAAAATTAAATGTTGATTGACATTTTGTGACAGGACATAAAAATAATTAACTATCGTAAAACCGGCTATAACCCGTCAACAATTATGTAATTTTATTATATATTTCGGCCGCCAGTTAGTGATTGAGAACAACACTATCTAGGTCCGTCTGAAAAGTACGCTTTTAAGGCGGAACTTAACATTTAAATCATCTAAGTATTGACTCTGAATTTGGGCCATAGAATAGCGTAACTTATTGGCAACGTCAGTGATGGATATTAATAAATAGTATAACCTATGCTTTTTTTGCTTCTTATACCTCATTATTATATAATAACTTATTATTCATGCCATCTGGTAGCTTTAGTGAAGGACATTATTACATGGAGAATAATAAATTTTGATTAATGATTAATTTCAATGACACGTGCGATACAATAATGGATGCATTTATTAGTTTTAATTTTCATCAAACTGAAATATTTAAAAAATAAAAATTACATATTAAAACATATAAATCTGTCATTTTCAACGGGTTTAAATCATCTAAATATTGAATCTGAATTCGGGCCGTAGACACTACATTGACTTTGGACATGGGGCATGAATGTGTTCAGTTGTGTTGAAACAAATCAATATTTCTAATGGAAAATTTTGAATGGTAGGTAAGTGTACAAATTATCGTTTCTTAGAATATACAACATCAATGAACAGATCGATATAAACTCGAGTCAAATAATTTTGGTCGTAATGGTGTCGACGATCAATTCGTAATAGATAAAAGTCTTTTGGTCGAATAGCTGTCCCCGGAAATTGTCATTCGATCGAAGGGCGTGAGATGATTTTGAGCAAAATATTTCTTTTGAGAATTGTTATATGCAAATTATTGGGCAGCTCAGAATATTAGAGTGCCCGTTTAGTTCCCAGGTAAATCTGTACATATTTACAGGGCATTAAACACAAATGCTGTTACCTTTTCGGATGGCCCCTACGGTAAAGTTTTGGTCCATTAAATATGGACAAAATCATTAGGACCGGTAAAACAAATACGCACTGGACACGCAGGGGCGGATTGGTGACTCAAGATCAATTTTTAAAAAAATTAAAAAATGTTTTGAACGCAGTCACCGAGGACTACGTATTCAGAATTTGATATTTTATAAGAAACTAGCTGCGCCCACAGCTTAGCACTCGTAGATTTTTAGTAACTTTTAGTCATATTTTATCAATTTGTGTATTAACCTTAACATGTAGATATATGTCGTTGAGAACTTTTTTATAGAGTTTTTTTAAGTTCTACAACTTCTCTTTAAAAATTATTTAAATATTTCTTACCGTTAAGGCAGCGTTCGTAAAAAACGCATCGCTCGAACATTTTTTCGTCGACTTTTCGTGTAAAATAGGTCAACACGAAAAGCGCTTTTATTTTAACGGGATAATATACAGCCTAAGTCCATTCTGAAAGTCCATTTTAAATATAAGTGAAAGAATCTTTGAAGCTCGGATGAGTAGATTAAGAGAGGAGGAGAAGAGGAGATTACTTCCAACACCAAAACTCACAAACTTTACCTCTTTATATATTAGTATAGATATCGCTGTCCCTTCTAAAATCACATTTTTAAGCCCATATTAAAAGCAGACAGAAATATCCGTACGTGCTGTTAATGTCGATTTTATTCTGAAACATCCATAACAATGATAGCAATATTCAAATTTAAAAGTTAAATATTTATTTAAACACGCGTACAAAAGAAAATAAGGGGTGGTAATTTAAAAAAAAACTTATTTCTTATAAGATGTAGGTTTCGGAGATTCCATAGATATTTCCTTGAGTAGTGAGCGCTTTTTGGTATTTACCTCAGAAACACATCTCTGGAATATTGCTGCCTTTGCTTTTAAACCCCTAAAAATGTGACGTTAAATTACCATAATCTTTTTATTTCAGTCTACGCCCGAAAGCAAACTTTTCCTATACTACCAATAATGGTAACATGCTGTTGTGTGCCTAATATACCACGATTTCTTATTTGTTGAAGGAACAAAGGTTCTCTTCCATGTTGTTTCATATAATTATTAAAGATCGTAGACCAGTGGGTATGACACTGGCTTCTCGCAATAGGGGTTCGGGTTTGATTACCGATGAGGTAATTTATCTACGTAATTTACTCAAGCCTATACAAATTTTGTGTGGGCTTGAGTAATGTGTTTCGGTTCTGTAATTGGGCCTCTGACCTATGTAAGTATATGTATTTTTTTTAAATGGCATTTTTTTAAATATCAACCTTCCATTTTTACTTTTGTAATCCGCCCCTGTCCGGCATGTTACATATTTTGAACTTTCGTTAGCGACAACTTTCCGTTTGATATTTCCATTAGCGAAACGTCCTTTCGTGTGCTTAATAAAGGTAAAATACGGGTACTCCTACGTCCTGTGATGTGGACACGGTTAATGCATACAATTACGGATAATATCGTAAAATAAAAAGCTAATGTAAAAAGTAATAACGTGAAAAGTTCTTTACTTCGTCAGATGAATTCTTTAAAATACACTGTTAATTTTTAAAGCAAATTTTTACAACCAAGATAACTTAAACTAACTAGGTTTTTAAAGCAGAACGAAAGTGTGAATACATTGTATTAAACGCCCGATTGTAATTTTACAAGGTCCAAAAATATATACGAAAACAGGCGGATTATACAAAACACATTATGTTCAAAAAATTTAAGTGTTAAAATTTATTGTTCTAGTCTGGATGATTATGAGACATTTCCATAATCTTTAGCTACCTACATTAATAAGGGAGGATTTCAAAATCATTTTAACTAGATCAACTTCCCAAAACTAAAACCTGATGGGAGGTGAAATTTCAAAAGGTCGTTTTATTTACATCAACTTCTACTTTCCAACCACTGTCAATAATCGAATAGCAAAAGATAACTAATTAGAACTATCAAATAGTTGCTTGTATAATAATACAAACATATACCCTCAGTACGTGTATAGCAGAAAACTAAATCTAAATCATTTTCAATATTTTTAACGTCCCAAATATTAATCAAATCTATAAAAAATTTGCGATACTTCAAATTCACAAAATTTATATCGATAATAGTACATTTAGATGTTTTAGTAATAGACAGAGATCAGCTGGAAATATATTGTTACCTAAATGTAATACTAGCACAGCCCAACACCATTTCTCCTATCAAGGAGTATCATTCTTTAATGCTCTTCCCAATGAAATGAAGATGGAAAAAAATTATAGAAAATTGAAAACTAAATTGAAAAATCTTCTACAAAAAACCATCACAACAACGCAATGAAAAAAATCTGACCAAAAACAATCAATATATGCATACTTTTAAATGTTATTACAATATCTTCTTAATTATTAATTTTTATAACTTAATTTAACGTTTCCTTGTGTATATCTTATTTACTTAATATAATGTCTTACATTTTTGTATTCTTATATTGTTTATATCTTACTTACTTAATTTTATGTCTTAATTTTTATAACTTTATCTAATGTTTCTTTATCTATATCTTACTTATTTAATCTTATGTCTTATACTAACGATTACATTAACAACAGATATATACATATATGACAATGCCCCCACTCTTAAACACGAGAATAAATTCACATTTAAAAGTGGGTAAGCGTGTAATATAAATGTGTATTAATTATATTATATTGAATACACTCTTAAGTTTGTACATTTACCAAATAAATTTAATAAAAAAAAATCTGGCTCCATTACTACTAAAAAATATTTCCATGTTCATATTTTGTTTAGATATCTACTTAAATGCCTTCCACTTAAAAAGTATTTTAAACATTGTATCCAAGATCATTATAAAACGTGTAAAGCTGTTGATATTATTACTTTACATGATTACATGTATTTTTTACTGAAATTACTTCTGCGTATCAGGTTTCGCCCTCACCCTGGGGGTCCAAGGCACCACCTCCACCCACATCCTCCCCAGGGCATTCCGAGCGGAGCCTGCGTAGATTTATTCCCTTCGTTAGTCCTCCACTCGTTGTTTCTAGGGCCGCTTAAGGGTTGTTCTACATTATTCCACGGTTCAACCCCTTATTTGTGGTCATATTTAAAAATGTAATATATAACACTGACTTAAACCGGGTACTAACGGTCGAAACAGGTTTTATACCTTTTATGCGTAAAAATATTTATATTAGAGCTCAGAATTCAGTCCCTAGATGCAGTGAATATGAAACCCGGGATTAGAACATTTTCTCCTGAAATTATCGCTATTTTCAATTATTTCAATTAAAAAAAAAAGATTACGAATTAATTTAGGATTAAATACTCGATTAAAATAACCTAACAATTTTAAGGGGATGAAATCGTAATAATGATCTCACTCACGTTCCTATTTCTCTATTTATAATTATTGTTTTTCTTAATGTTGTATTATTGCTTGTACTTAAATACTTGTATATTTTGCTTATATTTAAAAAACAATTTCATTATAGATATCTGTTACCGGTCAACCAATTGTCCAGTGCATTATTCATATGTGCAGTCATTTTAATATTGTACTATTGATATACCCAAAATAAGTAAATTTATGTCAATATTGCAATATTTTGTACATTCTATTTTGCTCAAATTTTTTAATTATATTTTATAAACAACATTTATAAATTAATATCGTCTGTTTCTTTAGTTGACAAAATTAAATAAAACCTTAAACCTTCATAAAATACAAGTATATATAAATTAATGGTATGATTAATAAACTATAATTCTCAGGGAAGATACACAGTGGAATGAAAGAGAAATCGGTCGTATAGGTAATGTGTAGTTCTCCTGGAGCCAATGAAAGCGTACATGTAAGGTAGCAGAACTAGATTCAGTATGGACCCTTATCAGCTGACAGCTAACGATGAACTTTGAATACCCGGTTCACCACTGGAAGTAATTAGGTCAGCAAATACAATGGAAATAATTGAACAATGGACAGCTGACGCTATACGGATATTACCCCAGTACACTTTCAGTAGCTCCCGGAGTTAAGCTCTGAGAGCCAGTGAAAGTTTACAGGTAAGATGGCAGAACTAGATCCAGTCGGGATCCTTATCAGCCGATGGCTGACGATGGACTCTGAATATCTGGTTCACCATTGGAAGTACTAAAGTCAGCAAAAACAATGGAAATAATTGTAGAATGGACAGCTGACGCTATGCGGACATTACCCCCGCAGTAAGAATACGAAAACAATGAACAAATATTTTAGTCAAATAAATAAACTGGATGTTAGTTTGTCTGTTAAACTGTTCTCTAAAGAATCCAGTACTCTTTGACAGGTCTGCTAATTTAACATTCTTACTCTTTCGGACCCAGCGCAAAAATATATATAACATTTTCCATCTCCTGACTATTTGACCACCTTCTACCAATATAAAATATATTAAATTAAACGCCGTCCAAATTTTGTACAGTTGTAAGAACCATGAGAAAAATACAGACCTTCCCCTAAATGGCTATTTTAAATTATATACAACTAAATTATTTATTTTGTGAAATTCATAATAATTTAATTAATTATTACTGTCAAAATATTTACATTATAATTTATTTAACATTATATTTTTTTTAATTTCTTGTATATTTTATTTTATAAATATGTGTGTTTGTGTGACCTAGTTGAATATTTTATTAAACCTGCTAGACTGACACTGCAATTATTATTATATTATGGTACATAAATTAGAAACGTTAAAAAGATAATATCAGTTGATTACTGTCAGTTGACATGTTGTATGATGTATAGTCGGAACATCGTCATTTATTAATCGGCTTGTTTACTGAAAATATAAAAAATATAACATATTTCATTTTTGGTAGGCAGGCACATTTTACAAAAAAAAGTATTTTATGATTTTTTGGCGGTTTTTTTTTTCAAATAACTTATTAATTTTACTTTTGGAATATTTGTTATGTCCTCAATGAAAATAATTTTTTTGTTTCATTAAACATGAAGTATTTTTCATTTTAATAGATTCATGTTGTTCTGGCACTCAAAGTTTTACTGATAATTTGATACAGGTAAAAATATTGGGATATAGCGAGAAACCGGCTATAATATGCAAGGTCACATTGTGTTATAATAGACTGAAAGAACATATATCCCTTCTATTGTAATGTCTGAATATTGACTATAAATGACAAGGATAAAAACGTGAAGAAATCAGAAGAAGAAGAAACAATATACAGAGGATGTGTCCGAGCGAAATTCCTTGGTATTGTGCTCAATTCTGTTAGAATGTTTGAATATGAAAATTCTCTAGGTATAATAAATAACACTTACAAGTTTCTTCCGGTATAACTCGTAATAAAAATTCACGTACAAAATAGGTCCGATAAAATTTGTTGCTGGATGAATTCAACCGTCCCTTTTAGGGTGACCATAGAAAATGTGTTTTGCAGCTACTTTGTCATACACAAAGAACTAAATGTTCATAGACAGCCTAAAAATCAGAGACTACCAAAGATAATTGCCTGAACAGGATGTATGAAGGCACTGAAAGAGAATTTGTCTTAACACAGCAGTATCATAGTTGGCAGAATTGGAGGTGAGTGTCCAAACCGCTGACACCAGATGCATGAAACGTGGAGAAAAAAAAAAACAAAGACACACAATCTGAGTCGGAAATTTTGATGTTAGGCTTCTTAGTCGCATCGTATCCTATTTTTTGATGCCTATAATTGTGATCAAATTAATAATGTATTATTATGGTGATTAAATTATTTGATTACCTACTGTTATCTCTTCCTTATACTCGTAAAATTCAATTTAGTACGTGTGTATTGTATTTAACGTGTATTTTAGATTTTTTAACCGTTGATGAAAAACTGTCATTCATGATAATTTTAGTTTCCTTTGAATAGGATACCTTGAATTGGTGCATGTGCATTCTGTCCAGCAATATTCCAACGCAATGTGATCAACACAGAAGTACACAAACCCTCAGTCATAAACCTTTTTTTCTCTCTTTTTGAATCCATCTTCTTTCTTATGTCCAGACTTTGTATATGTAATTGTTGTCTTATATCTTTCTTTAATTCATATTTTCTCTTTTTTCCATACATCGTATATATACATGCAGATGTATTGATCAGATATCTTTATGCTATATATCTTTTACACTTCTTTTATTCTTATCTCTTCCCCTTTTAACTAAGTAGATCTGCCCTTTCCTATCCATTCCAGATTCCCCTTTTAATTCTCTGACTTTTATAGTTTGTTCGTAACTTAAAACTTTCAATTTTTTGTTATGTTGTTGTTAATGTTGCTATATGTTAATACAAACATGTACTATGGTCTTTATACTATTTAATAATTATTTATACTATTTAATAATAATCTGATTTTTATATGTAGTGTTAGTTTCCCATGAATAAATAAAATATACTAAAATAAAATTCATTTTTTAAAAATACCTTTACCATTGTAGAAAAATGACAAGCTTCTTGCAAGGCTCGCTTATTCCGTTCATGGTTTCTTTCAAGTCAAAACATGAATGGCTAGTAAGAAGTCCATTATGATCAATAGAATGGGGTATTCGATTATATGTCACAATATCCGTCGAGTTTTTATGTTTATTGTTTGTGTTATGGTTGTGTAACCACGCTGTATAAATAATTGATGTAATTTCTTTTTATATTGATCTATGTGACGTATGGGATCTGTATGACGTGCGTGACTTTATGTCCGAAGAGAGATAATGTCTGAATCATCTAAAAGGGTAACTAAATATAAGTGTTTCTCATTTGTTTTAATTTTATTTACCAAATTTTATCGATTTTTGTCCTAAAATGGTTCCGTATTAAAAAATTTAAAAAATTGTACAACTTTGACAGCCGCACTGAACGTCTTGTAAATGAATGAGTTTTTCATTTTGAAAATGAATATCTGACAATAACATCGTTTTTGCAAGAACAATAACAAAAAACATCGACAATAACATGAAATCCTAATACAAATCTTAAATCGTAATTCAATAAACAGTTCTAATTTTCAATTCAATCACCAAAGCTTTAGAATTGAGCATCTTTATGATTGGTACTCAATTCAAGATGGTCGAACATTCATTATTTATATTACTGGAACATTAATGAATAAGTAGATGAGTTTGTGTACTTGAGAAGTTTGTTCGATAGAAGAGGGAATGTTGAGAAAGATATCGAGAGGAGAGTGACTGCGGGGAAAAGGGCGAACGGTGCTTTGAACGCAATTATTTCTAATAGAAATATATCTATCGAGGCTAAAGTAGCAGAACATAATGGAATTCTAAAACTTACACTGATGTATGGAAGTGAAGAGGAATAAAAATAATGAGAAAGATATATAATGCAAGTGTTGATGGCACCAGAAAGAGAGGGCAGAAGACGTGGCATGACCAAATTAATCAAATATTGGAAGATGGTCCCGTCAGAAGCCTTAGCAACCGGCGAGCTTGCATGCAAAGATGTATGAATGTGGATGAGGCGAGAATTGTATGTCTAGATAGAAGAGTGTGGCGCTCTATTCTCTCTGCCTACCCCCATGGGAAACGGTGTGATGGTAAGTAAGTAAGTTAGTTAGTTTCAAGTGAATAAATTTTTGATGGTTTAATGGATGCACGCGCATTTAGAGATTTCGTATTTCCGCTACATGCTGCTTTTCACTTATTACGCTACACGCATTACCGCTACAATTCCATTACCATATAAGTTTTACTCTAAACGCGCCAGACGAAGATAACTACTAAAATGAATAAATTAATAAATAAAATGTTTGATTAACAAAACTAATTATTTACCGAGGAAAAATACATTTGAATTTGCAGATCACACTGCAATTATTTTCCTAGCAATGTAATATAAACGTTTTTCCAATTATCTATCCTACCCGAGAAGGGGTTGGCTCTCTTTCAGCGTGGCAGACAGGTTATATTTCTCTCAACGAGATCTACCAGAGATAAATCCGTAAAATACACTTAACCTCTCTTGCGCCCCCGTCCAGACCACCCTCCACCCCTATTAGCGTGACCGCGCTACACCCAACCCCCGTATATCAGTCTGCTTATGTTTTATTTTCTAAAGGGTCGTCCTATTTTTCAGGTCAATTTGAGTGTTAAAATTTTATTACGGTCGGGATGATTTCTAGACGTAAATAAGTGATAAATTTCTTATCTCTGACATTTTAAGATGTGCCTTAAAGGGCGTAGATAAAACGCACCACCACTTAATTACAAATTAAATTTAATTTTAACTACCAGTAACCGATAAACTATATTTTAAGATATTTGAATAGGACTAAATGAAATTTAAATAGGCAGTGTTAATTAAGCAAAAAATTATTACAATTTATGATTCCTTAACTTATTTTAATCCTGCATAATCCCATCATTATCACATCACTGTTAACTCTACAAGCCCTGATGGGTCTTGGCCTCCTTCTTCTACTCATCATGGTTTTGTCCGAGCCCTATCCAGTTCTGGATCTTTAAGGAAGTTTTGACATTGAGAACACTGTCGCTCCATCTTAGGTTTGGCCATCCTTATCTCCTTCGCCATGTTGGTCTTGAATTTAGCGGGTACTACTGTTCAGGCATTACCTCCAGAAGACCCAGCCACTGAAGTTTTCCCAATTTTATAAATGCTGTGATGCTTAGCTCGTTTAAGAAATTATACAACTCATTTTCGTAGCACCTGCACAAAAGTTTACTGTTTAGAACCGGTCCATAGATAAGAGGCCTAAATCCAGCAGTGGAGAGATGAAGGCTGAGAAAGAAGAAGAAGATAATCCTAGAGATAACACAAAAAGGATACTTCTGGTTTCTAGATACTTTGAAAATTCGATACAAATTATGCTGACAAAAACAGGACGTTTTATATATCCCAGTACAGGAATGTTTCTAAGAACATTTAAATGTTAGACTATTGATACATTGTGTTCTGACGTGTTATGTTGTATTGTGTTCAGATATCATGTTCTTAGCTAAGTGATTTTAAATCCAAGCCTGTGCCTTTACTAATTGGTTAATAAATAAAGTAGCTCCCTTAGAATTTGTCTGAATACTAAGTAGAGGAGACTGCAGTTACACCAGAAGTGACGAGAGGAAAGTGACTCCCGCAGGATCTGTCTGGAACCTAGTGGAGGAAACCGGGGATACATCTGTTAATAACCAACCTCAAGAGGATACTTGCCTACGATCTGACACCTTGTCAACAAGACTACCTGCAGCGACTATGAGGACTGCACCAGATTGGACATGTGGATTGAGAACTTTGGTTAGCCTAGCCGAACGGAATAAGGAACTATTGAACATTTGTTCAAAACAAATGCGTTGGCACAAATGCATTTTTTTATCGAATTACACTCGATTATATTAAATTATATCCATCAGAGCGGTAATAATGCAGATTTTCTTATATACGCTTAACAAATTTACAGTTAATCAATTTTCAATTAGAAAACAAAATAGATTTGTTTACACTAAACAATAAACATCGCACAATAGTCAGAAAGTTTATTTTATTATACGAGAATCTTGATAATATAAATTTGAATGTAATTTTTAATCTACGAATTTGCTTTACACATTGCCAAGTCTACGTAGGCTGAGAAATAATGAGTGAATTTGGAAGTTTCTTATTCTATTTTTGTTGTAGAAACTGCGTTGATGTAGATAGTGGCAAGATCGCGATGGTGAACGAAGAAAATATGAGAAACGTAGAAATATTCAGTAACTAGCCGTAGAGAGTCTAAAAAGTAAATTCTTTTAAAATTCATCACCAAACACTATCACGAATAAATAATTAATGTAACATTTTTTCAGTTTTTCTCTTTATAGTGTATTAACATTAATATTGTTTTATTCTGAAATAAATAGTAGTAATGAAAGAAAGACACTGTGAACATTACGAAAATAAAGAGTAAAGTGGGACTGAAATGACACATTTTATTACTGTTAATAAAAAACGTCATGAACTACCTAATATTATCAGTAAGAGTAACCGATAAATTATATTATAGGAACGACGTGTTTTCTTGTATGGAGCCTGTAATAATAATTCTTTACTTTGGTACAGAATGCGAGATACTAAGGTTAGACATAAATACATATAATAGTAACATTTTATTTATAGCCAACCGTTAAATTGCTATTTCTCTTTTCTATAATCGATATTCTACCAATCTGTAGAATCCGCATTCTTTTTATTTTTTACTGCGGGTAATTTTATAATGGTAGACTCAGAAATGAAGCGGAAAATTAGAGATAAAAAAAAAGAGATCATCTGAATTAAGTAGGAGCTTATTTCATAACTCATTTCTATATGGTACGAGGATAAGGTCATATAAAAAAATTCTCCCAGTATCCCTGTCAATCATCAGTAGTATGAAGCGAATGAGTTTTTTAAATAGAATTTTTAATAGTATTTTTATAAGTAGGTATGTTTTGAGAACACAATTCATTTTTTTTTACAATTTTTTCCACTGGGGGATTATTGTTTCAATTAAGATAAATTACAGAAGTCTCACAGAGTTGAAGCTATTTAAATGAGAAACGTATATAAGAGTCTTATATACGATGATTAAGGGCTTAAAACTCGTATGAGCTGGCTTAGGTGATCAATACTTAAAAATTTAAAAATTCTTTTATAGACCAGTGTATAGTTTAACAATATGTATGTATTAAAATAGAGTATAAATGTGTATTGGTCTATGAAAGGAGTTAAAAAATTGAAAATATTTATGTATATATAGTTATGATCAATAATTCGGAAGAATATCATATATTATACATTAAAAATGTTATTGTTAATACTCAACTTTAAAGATATTGCGGTACCATTACATTAAATGCGATATCTATGTATACTAATTCATGAAAACGTCTACAGATGTCTCTAGGTTATTCAGATTTGGAACATATATAATTAATAAAACTTTCAAAAATTTGATAATGTGTGGATGTTCTTATGAATGGAATTTGTGAACGTTGCATTGTTTAGAGTGGTCACTTAAGCCAGCTCGTGCAGGTTGTAAGTCCTGGTCCATCGTATAAAGGACTTCTATACCGTCTCGCATATTTAATTGTTTCGTCTCTGTAAGATCTATAGTTCTATAATTTATTTTAATTTTAATATTTAATCTACATACTACTTTTTACAGAAGACAAGTCAGAAATATTCATAAAAAATATTATGAGTGACTTAGCTCCATAAGAATTGATATTAGAACATTAATGTAAGAATATTTTTGACTCATAATTTAGACAATAAACTACATTCCAGTAAGATATTGTGGACTATGTGTATTCGTGTATATGTAAATATATGCACACAAACATATATACCTACTAGTTCAATAGTAGCAAAATAACTTTTTGATAAAATTATTATTATTAATAAAATGTAAACACTTTCTAAAAAACAAAAATGTGTTTTAATAATAATAAATTTTCTAAATTTACTAATCATCCACCAGTCTATTTACATTATCAAGGGCTTAGAAAATTTACGTACAAGTATAATGGGATTACAGTTAGTTAAATTAGAATTATAATAAATTAAAAAAGGGTTTATATAAAATTAACTATTTAAAATAATCAAATTTTTTAAGCATATAGTTAGTTACCTTTTAAGTTTATTTTAAAATTAGTTTTTAATTAATTTTTCAACTCCCACATATATTTAATTTTTTGTATTTGTAAATATCTTTACTTCATATTTAAATTTTTAGTAGGTTTACGTTGTATCTTCATGAAAGGACCCATTGGTATCGACATAAAATTTTCAGTGCTACTCGTAATCCAAATAAACAAAATCGTATTAAACATCTTTGATGTTTTTTTTGCAAATATGACAAAATAATATGTGAATTAAATTATGTTTTAATATTTTTGTAAGAGTTATCTTGAAAATATTGAATCGAACGTGTTTAGAAAATATTGTTGTTGTAATATTATGAGTAAGTAAATAAAAAAAGATTGAGAAGTTCTAGTAGTCTCGTTTGACATATTACTTTTCTGTATTGAGCCTATAGTCTGTGTGTTAAAAGTGGACTAAACATTATCCAATGCTGATTCAATTATTGTTTTGTTTTTATGTTATCGGTTTTCAATATTTGCATTTGTAGGCATTTTTTTGATTTTCGCGAACACTCCTACACTCCTACCTCGTCCTACCTTGTTAAAATAGTCCAAAACTATCTGTAAAGACTATCGTTTTTTGTTGTGTCAAGAGAGCAAAACCTATCAAATTGACTCTCGAAGTAAATATTCAAAAGCCTTGTCTTGCCTTTTTGCCACAGTTCGTGTATTAAGTACTCACATTTGAAGTTCTGTGAAGTGAATTGTAAAATTTATTGTATATCATAGTGAATCATACCTTGAGAAGGAACACTATCTTAGTGGTAAGCTCGCCTATCATCTGTGCTCCTTTATCCCTAAAAATACAGTCCACTTGTCCTGAATTACCTTTATACGTCCCCATCCGTTAATTTTCTTCTATTCCCGTAATTTTAAAACAATCGGTTTATAATAATAATGTTTATTTTAGCGTAAGGAGTTTCTGTGTGAAAGACAACATGTTGATTTTTCAATAAATAGTGATTTTGTACAAAGTGTTTTATTTTTATTAATAAAAATGTATTTATTTACTTCAAATTTTATTTTACGTTACACTTTTTTCCTCTATATTTGACTTTTCTCCACTTATGATCATCTCTTTTTTATTTATCTCTGTTTGTTAATGTATAGTAATTTATATATGATCTTTGATGGTGACGGTCTTTGTCCATTTCATATTTTATATTCATTTGCAAACTGATCTTTTTTAAGATCTCACTATTGTTCATTTTAAAAATATATTAAAGTTGTTGACAAAACGCTACGGGTTTTCATTTTACGCCGCTTGAAAGCCCTTATTTTACGCCGTTTAAAAGCGTCGTTAAAAAAGGTTTTGCCCGAGCGTCGACGCAAATAACTTTGCGTTTAAACTTTATTGTTTCATCCCCACTAACAGCCACGTGACCCAGCTCGACGCGGCTGGCGTTAATTGAATTGAATCATCCCTCTAAACAGTCGACAATAATTGTTTTATAAACTTTACTACTGCAAACACCACTTTATTTCTGGCGTGTTGAATATGGGAATTTTCGCGACATATTCCATTCTACTGTTTAGATTTTTCTGGGATATTCTGGCCGAAGTTTCGGATCCCATTGCTGGATTCATTCTTCTTCTTTTGGTATCATGTCAGGCCCCCCCAACGTTGACTATCACCCGAGAGAAAGCGTCCCTGTCCTGGGCAGCACGAAACAGCTCTCCAACATTTCTTATGCCCGTCCAGTCGCGTATATTGCGGAGCCAGGAAATTTGTCTCCTTCCAACACCTTTACGACCCTCTATCTTGCCCATAAGAATCAGGTGGAGCAATTCATATTTTTCTCCTCTGAGCACATGACCCAAATACGATACCTTTCGGATTTTGATATTTGTCAGCAACTCTCTATTCACTCTAGCTCTTTGAAGAACTCTTGTGTTGCTGACCATATCCGTCCAGGATATCCGGAGCATTCTCCGATGTATCTACATTTCGAACGCCTCCAGCCGGTTCATGCTACTCACTTTGAGGGTCCACGATTCCACTCCGTACAGCAGGACTGACCATATATAACATTTGACCAGTACATAACAAGCTGGATTCATTACCAGGGCTAATATTTTCTTTGAATGTTGTGATTAAGAATTGAATAGCAATACCGTGTCCAAAGCAGGCTGTGTCGTTGCCAGGATATGTCTTTGTGTATATATTGGCAAAGAGATCTGAAACGTCGGCTAGAAGGTTAGCATATACACGATAAAGGAAGCAAAAAAAAATAAGTACAATGTACCTTAGGTTTAGGTTATCACCGTAGAAGAAGGCCCTCATTTTTTAAAAAAAAAAATATTTTATTTTTTTATTTCTTTAAAATTTATTTATACATATAAATGAAGGTAGTTGCTTCACTAGACAATGTCTGTTCTGAAGCAACTACCTGTACAGTTTTTTTTACATATATACACACATATATTCATATATATATATATATATAGATAATATATATATTACATATATATATAGATATATATAGATATATATATAGACATATATGAGATTATTAATATATATATATATAATATATATATATATATGATAATATATAGCTATTATATAATATATATGTATATATATGTTAGTTCTAAACAATTCAAAAGTAGTTGCCAGCCTCAATAATGAAACATTTAGAATCTACAGAGAGGCAATTGAAATAAATTAAAGAAATAATAATATAATGAACAACAGAGACGATAGCATTCGACTTCCGACCGCATGGAGTAACATTCTTAATAATAATAATCAAATTTCTAATAAAAATAATATTAATAATAATAAACCAGAAATCACGATGAAAACACCGAAGCAATTAGAAAATCCAACCTTCTCAACATTGTATAATGACGATAATAAAGTAAATATACGGATTCATAGAAGCCGAGCAAAACACATTAACGGCGTCGCTGGAGAAACCCACTCCTCCACAAACACCTAACGCAGAATTTTTCAAACTTTCACTTGACGGTGAGCTCCGGACCCAAAGGGTGTACGCTTTTTGGAGAAGCAGCTCATCGACAAGGCGCCCTGAAGATGAACAGTGAGATCTGTTCGAAACGTCGGCAGACGACTGGTCCTGACGACCAGAATTTGACGCGGGTTACCCCCAAAGAAGTTAGAACTAACACATATTGTACCCGTGAAAGCCTTCGATTTAACATATATATATATATTTACATACATACATACATACATACACACACACACACACACAAACACACACACACAAACACACACACACACACAAACACACACACACATATATATATAATATTAGAAATAAGATTTATATTTTGTATGTAAGAAATAAATAAATATTTTACTGAAAGCAGCGCATGCTACCTCTATTCTGCATCTCACTTCAGTAACTAGGCCAAGTGTTTGTGATATGATTAACATTGTCACATAATGAATAGGCATGATGACAGTATTAAAGAATTAAATAATAAGGGATTTTAGAGAAGGCAATATTTTGAAAGGATTCTAAAAAATGATCCAATTTTTATATACACATTGAGATTAATAAGATTTTCAATAAAAGTATAAAATTGTGCAATCCGCCATAACTGAAACACCTGTCAGAGCGAATGACGTCACGCCTCAGTACCCATCATCGTGTCTTTGAACCGTTGCCATAGACACAATACGTGACGTAGATGAAATGACAGCTGCGGGCGTTTTTGCGCAAAGTTAAAAATATATAGATGAAAATACAATTATTTGCGTAAAAACTTAGTTCATTCGCCAATAATTGCATAACTTATTTTACAGAATACTGCCTGTGAAAATAGTGGCATCTAGCGAAGCGCAAGGTCTTTTTAGCGTACATTTTTATACATAGAGTTATGTGCTTTGACCTTAAAATGATTTTTAAAAGATTTAAAAGATGAAGGATTCAGCTTCTCAAAAGATTTACGTAATTTATACAAAAAATTAAACTAAGTTCCTCATAATGATAGAGATTTATAATTATAAAAAAATTGCGTACGGACCAAATCACAAGTAAATAAAACTTATCTCTTGTGTTGAGCTTAAATTCAAATTTAAGCTCAACACAAAAGGATTATGAAAATCACTATCGAATTGAAATTTGATACGGGGTAAACAAAAACAAGTTACTAATGAATACGATGAATATTAAAATATATATATATATATACATTTCATTAAAATATTATAATATGTTTTGTACATTTGCGTGGAAATTTCAAATTCAAACGGATATATCGTCAAATTAATTAAATACAAGTTGTCAAGTAATTAATTAATTAGCGACGGACTGTCCCGTTACGTCACTCGACAAGCTCTGAGCGTGACACCTGGGTGCATTTCAATATTTCAAAAAAATGCACTGCTGACAATTTGGTGCGATGCAATTAAGCGTGATTATTTTACGGCCACTGGTTTTGTTTCCGAAGCCGTCTAAAGTTTTGAAGGATGTTTAATTATTCTAAAGTGAAAAGGATCGCGAACGACCATTATATTCGTTACGATGGTATCAATTTTTTTAAATACGAAAGCTCCAAATCCTTTTTCAAATAAAAAAAATTAGACGGGATGAGTATCGATCGCGGTGCCTCTCGTGTGGTAAGCCAGTTAACTTCTAATAGTTACACCTCTGTGGTGTCAAAAAGTTAAATAAATTCCCTTCAAAAATAACGTACTTTTATATGTGTATATATATATATAATCTATTAATATATTATATATAATATAATATAATATTATTTTTTTTTTTTTTTTTTTTGATTAATGATAAGTACAATTGACATACGAGTAATATGCGATATACTAATGGATGCACTTATTAGTTTTAATAATCATTAAAGTGAAATATTTCAAAAAAATCCAATTCACAGTATTTTATTAAGGCCGGCGCCACACTGAGCGTATCTGTCGTCGCGTCTTTGCAGTCGCGTCAAATCCGCAACTGAATTTATCAGTTACATACAATATTCCGCGGCGGATTCAGTCTGCAACAAGACAAGTGCGTGCGCAGTGCGAACCACCCGTCGAATGTGGCAATTTAAATTTAAAAACATGAGACGCGACGTCACCGATTTTGCGTTGACCTAAGTTCCGTGGGCGGAAAACTAAACGAACAGACGCCGAAGCGAGCGTTCCGCTAGCGGATCGACTGATGATCCGCTCAGTGTGTTCGATAAGCGTATAGTATTGTATGGAAAGAAATGTAGCGACGTTCTTCGACGTCAAAGACGCGACGGAAGATACGCCTAGTGTGGCGCCGGCCTTACAAGGCATAAAGTTTGAAAATGGAATGAGATCTGCTATCATACATATTTTGAAAAGGAAATGAGATCAACTAATGGATTGGAAATTACTGAAGGACATTCAAAATTGTTATTATTGGGGATGATATATTTGTAATTTATATATAGAATAAGCATTGTAAATACCACGATGTTAAAACGCACCGCTAGTAAGTTTAGACTAGTTATAAACAATCTTTCTGTTTAAACAGACGAATTTCATAACACTGGGACTAGGGAATCCAATCCCGATCCCGCGAGATCTCGAGGCATTTTACGAGATCAATCCCGATCAGCATTTTTTATGTTTCATATGTTTAATTGTATATGTCTATAGAGCTTTAAGTGAGTACTTAAAACTTCATGTCACATTCAAATAATAAAAATAGCTTTGAATAATATTTTCTGTATTTTATCAACCTAACATAGTAATAAAAACTACTACTAGTAAGTAGTTTTCACTCTACTACATTGATTGATTGATGCTTGGAAAAACGCCTACAAAAACATGAATGCAATGATTAATAATGAACATTTTATTAAAATTTCTGATAAAAAAATGCAAGGTATTGTCGTTAATTGCTATTCAGCTCTATAAACAAAAAAAAAACACAAAAGTATTCGGGATCCCGATCCGTAGGGATCCGTGGGATTGTAAATGCTAATCTCGAGGGATCCCGAAAGGGCAATCCCGACTCGGGATTGCGTTCTCTCACTGGGACGCGCGCCGAGGACCGAGGACCTACATATCGCACGATAAACGCGGTTGACCTTGGAACTCGCGCACTCCACACTCGTGCAGTTATGTTGTGCCCCGTATAACTTCTTGATATAAAATAAATTTACTAATTATATTTGTTATTTAGTGTGGAGCTCATAAGCGAGAAGAGTATGGTCAAGAAAATATATAAGTAGCGAGTGTTGGATGCAGTAGGAATAGAGAGCTTCCGGGAAAGACCAGGCACGATAGATAAAAATAAAATTAAAGGATGGCATACATGAGAAAATTTATGAATTAAGAATGTATGAAGATTGATGTAGGTAGAGGAATGTCGTGTTCTATCCTTTCTGCCAAACCTTGCAGGGAATCGCCTTAGTTAGTTAGTATTTTTGTTTCGGATGATAATTACAATTTTCCTAACCGTAAAAAGTACATTTTGTAGTCGTATTCTCACAATTCAACGTAAAACTACGTCTATTTATCAGGAATCCAAATTGTATTTTATTTATTAAACTGAATGGATTCACGTTTTTCAATTAGAATAACACGTTCTATCCATCCGTAGTATAATACATTTAAAACAAGTGAAAACATTTTTTTATATCGTTTAGCCTTGCTTGTATATTTTTAAATAACTCTAAACATGCGCATACAGTACTGTTTAATTTATTTATCGAACGTTACACTAATTTTAAAATCATGTAGTTCTTTTCTATTAAATATTTTATGTCGCAACATGACACTTCTGATATTAAAGAGCTGCCTGCGTATACGACACCGACCTCTGTTCTGTTTAACTACCCCGGGAAAGTGGCTCACAGTTTTACGAGGTCTTAGGGATGTAATTTGAGGTGAATACACAACAGAAAATACCTCTGAATTTTAAGAGACGATGTTTATCTACATGCTGCTTGAAACTGTAGCTAGACCTATTCATATATTAATTAAGATAAATTACATAAGTCTCACAAAGACGAAGATAGTTATGTGAAAAACGTATATGAAAGTCATTTTATAGATGGTATAGGGCTTACAATCTGAATGAGTTGGCTTAAGTTATCACTCTACACAATTCGACGTTCACCAATTCCATCGTAAGAATATCCACACACTATCAAAAATTTTAAAGTTCTACATAAATATTACAAATCTGTAAATCAATCATTCATTTGAATGGATTGTGATAGAGACATCTGTAGTCTTTTCTCGTAAACGGTGATAATGATACCTTTATATTTTATAGTTTAATAATAAGCAGTATTCTTTTTAATGTATTTGTGATATTCTTCCGAATTATTCAACTATGCTAGAATACGCCTGAAAATTATTATTTTCAATTTTTTAGATCCTTTCATTGACTTCTATAATTTATCTTAATTAATTAATCTCAAGTCCAAAAGCTCAGCTTACAGAAAATATATTAATTTTTAACCCGTGTATTTTCTATTCAATTAAATTTTTTCAAATATTTTATTTTTTCACAATCGACATACGTTTAAAATTATTTTTTAGGATTTATTTAATTTAATTACCAATTATTGCCATTCTAATGAAAAATACCTGATAGGTTTTTCCGGATATCAAAATATTTTGACAAGTTTTTAAATACTTTTTCAGCACCATGACAAAACCGTGCGAATAAAATTATAAAATTAAATTTAATGAAAATAAATGTTGTCCTTAATTTTTTTTTGTGGACAGCCTAGCAATCTTATAATATTATAATTACTTCAGAAATGTCGCTGTAGTTAGACGATTTCTATTGCCAGTACAATAAAATGTCGAACCTAACCTAACCTTATCTAACGTAATATAATTTTTATTTTGATTTCATGGCTTTGTCAGTACTCTTTCTTTATCTGTACTCTGTAATTTTAATTAACTCCTGTGTGTCGGTGATGTAACGTAGGTCTACTTGTCATACAAAATATGAAATATCTACCTTATTTACGAAAACTAAAACGTCAATTTTTTGTAATCATCGAATAGACATTTTCACACCAAAATTACTAAATTAAACTGTTAGGAATGTACGTATTTTTTAATTAAAAAATATTTATTCATTACTCTCGTATTTTCGGCCAGTGTGCAAGAGAGAGCAGAATATTCTACATCGCAGTTAAATCGAGAAAGAAAGAGCACGGCAATACCATACATTTCATGTAGGACAGAGATGGCGGTTGCTTGGGTTTCGGCGAAAGCAAAAGAATATAGAAAGAGTACGGTAGAGCCGGGTAACATGTGTTAGACAAAGACGGAGTGCAGGCGACTGAAGCGAGCTGGCGACCGCTTCGTTGTATTCAGTTGCCAATGAAACATCGGTGGAAGCCCACGCAAATTCGATTTGCCATAATTTTATAATAATTTACTAAAATAAAGCAAATATGTATGTTTACCTTACATAATTATATAAAGGGACCTTTTAAAAGTCTTATCTGTATCGTATTTATGTATATTTTATCACATATTAAAAACTATGCCGCTTTTTAATAAGGTAACGCTGTGTTACTCCACCGTCCCCAAAGTTTTTTTTTAGCACAGTCTTTTAAGAGTTAATAGGTAAGACTTTTTAGTAAGGGATTTTAATTCTTTATTTTATTTCGTTTTTTACTTCAATCGATTTTGGTTATTTCAATGGATGCGATATAGTGATTGGCAATACAAGATCTCAAGTCACACTGTGTTAAAAAAATTGAGATCAATTGCAACTGAGATTAATACGTACTTGTTTTTGTTGGCGTATGCGATGTTTTGGCTCGAAATTTCAATGTAAATTAAACTGAGGGTTTTTATCATTACAAGGAATATGAGTTCAAAGAATACGATGTTGTTTGAACAAAAAGCGTATTACGATCATTTTAACCAAAAATGGATTAAAGAAACATTGTCCCTCAGGTAACATTGTCTCTCAGGTACAGAATTAGTTATCTATTAAAACACCTGAACTGAGTTTGACCTTTCGAATAAAAGCAGCATTTCAATGGTGAAATATTCATGAAAAGGTTTAAATGGATCGCCATACAGAAGAACGGAGTCAGATTTTTTAATTTTTTTTTTAAAATATGACTTGGTCTTGGAAAATTTATTATTAATAAACTAGTTTCCGCAAGAACCAGCAAGGGAACTCATTATTGACTGAAAATTTAATTAATTTTCTAGTGCAATTTATGGATTATGAAATTAGCATTTGAGATTAAAAGAAACACATGAAGCTATTGCCAGCTAAAATATATAATGGAATTCATACAGAACTAAAAATATAGCAGTGCTTACAGGAATGGTATAACCCCTTTAGGGGGGTATACCAAATTTTGTTGTTTCCTTAAGGGGGGGTAAGGTTTTTAACTTTTTTTTTTGCATTTTATTTTTAATTTTTTAAATGAATTTTTAACATCGCAAGAATATTGTGTCAAAATTTCAAGTCAATCGGAGCAAAATTGACGAAATTATGAACATTTGAGCGATATCAGACTGATTTTCTATACCTGCTCGGGCAGCTAAGAGACGCGCTCACCTGAGGACTACCGGACGTGCTATTGTATTGGAAGAGTTTTGCTTAGACAAGGACAAAAAGATGCTGATGATTAAAGCTCTTTGTTGTGTGAAAATGTCATCTACGATTATGTGTAAGTATAAAATAAGTGTTGAGTTGTATTTTGAATTTTACAGTGTGCAAAACTTTAAAGCGTTTTCCCCACATCTCACGTTTTCAAAGTCGGTGTCCATCATAACTTCAAAACTACTGCACCGATCCATTTTGAAATTTTGAACACTATTTCTGTACATAATTTACGAGGTAACGCTGGAGACTTTTTTCAAATTTGTTATTAATTTTTATTTTTTAATAACAAATTAGTCGATATTTTTCGCAAAAAATCGCGTTTTTCCCTTCAAAGTGTTCCAAAAAATTGAAAAATTGAAATTTCAAAAAACCCTCCCAGCGTTACCTGGGAAAACCTATTATCTAACGAATGAACTTTGATTTTTTGATTTCAGATGATCTAGCACCAAGTTATGATGGACACCGCAATTCTACTTTTTTCCGAGACACGTCCGAATAATTGCTGCCATTGCCGTATTTTTTAATACTTCGTCTTGAAAATTTTACACAACATTCCTCAAATGTCATACTTTAATATACTATTGGTTTTAATAAAGAGATTTTAACTGTGTGGTCACAAAAAATTCACAAAAACATGCCTTTTTTTGTACGAATTAACCTTACCCCCCCCTTAAATTATATTAATCGCTATACACTTCATCAAACGTCGAAAGAAGCCATTGGTAGAGACGGAATTCATCCTCATCATTTTCAAATCAGCAAACCTACATATATCATAATACAAAAAAAAAATTCCTAAAATGTTAACAGAAGCTTCTACCCTTTGACATTTTAATTTCCCTTGTCGATATAAAAAGAACCAAAGCTTGTTCTTATTATATCTCTCAAACACTCAGCGTATCCGGTGGCATTTAAAGGCTGTGGTGAAACCCGATATCAACATGTAACGATATACTTTTCAACAAAAATACCTACCACAAACACTTAATTCATCTCTTTTAGTGAACAGCCCTCCTTTCTCCCCCGTCTTTTCTTTTATTTTGTAATATGCAATAGTAGATAATCGCACAAATGTCCCCATGCTCCAAGAATTAAAGATGATCGAAAGACTTCAAAGAAAGTTAAAGATTACCGAGACTTCGAATCCTTTGTTACGTCCATCTGATGGAATTGAATCTCGCACCAGTGCCCTTGTCTTGGAACAATTAAGAAGCGACCAAATGCTGGCCAAATTTCAATGTAATTTCTGTCGACCGGTGTTTGTAAAGTCTTGAGAATTAAAGAGTTAAGGTTGTTATTACGGTCGTTAGACATATTTAACTGTAATTTCGGATATTTTATATGAACCGTATGTATTACCGAGAAGCGAATCTCGACGTTTCGTTGGATACTTATCCAACGTCATCAGGAGTCCGACCTCCACCTCCGCCGACCAGGTAAAGGTCGTCCTCCTGATGACGTTGGATAAGTATCCAACGAAACGTCGAAATTCGCTTCTCGGTAATACATACGGTGCGTACAAAATATCCGAAATTACAGTTAAATAAGTCTTGAGAAGTATTTGAAAGCATATATACATGTTGGGTGCAAGTTATAGTGTATGCGATGGATGAAGATTCGGAAGAATTGAGGAAATGATTGCCTCTGTGACGAACCTTAACCTCATGTTTATTTATTTATTTATTTACGCCCAAGGGGCTTTCACAACATCAGTAAATATTTGAAAACAAAATAAAAACAGTCAACAAAATGTAATTGAAAAATTTGATAAATAATTAACTTAATGCAAGTAAGAAAACACACATGATTACATATACAAATGCAAAATACAATACATATACATATACTTGAGTACATACATACAAAAACTTGAGTAAATATAATATCTGTGATAGGTGAAATAAAAATATAGTTAGGATTGTCTTATAAATAAATTTGCGTTAAAATTATAGTTGGGATTGTCTAATGGAATATGTGACTTATAGTGTAGGAATCTAAGAAATAATTTGTTTGTAATTGCATTATGAAATCAGGATGGCAGGGTGTGGAGCTTTTATTAAGGAATCTTTATATTGTGCTAAACTGGAATTAAACATATCAGAGATATAAGCATAGTATTGCTTAGTCTATGCAGTCTGGATACAAGAGAGTTAAATTTGTGTTGGTTCTAGTGTTGTTACAATAAAATAGTGTAGGTATTCGTGTAGCTCTTTCAGGCGCTTGCAACATAAAAAAAACACAGAATATGTTCGGATTACAGGAAAATATATTAGTACAGAGTATATTAAACGGTATTATCAATAGAAAAAATCAGTGTAAGAACAATAGAAAATCTTGTGTGATCTGAAAATGCCTATAAAACTTAACGAAAAGGTATATCATATATGTACAATTCCTACTCTAGACAATTCGAAACAGCAAAAATGCGAGTGCTTAGATGGTCGGCAGAAGTAACATTAAATGATAGGATTAAAAGTTCACGCATTCGTGGTAGCCTGGATGTCACGGGCATAAACAGTAAGCTGGAAGAGCGACAATTGAGATGGTATGGGAAAATAAGATGGAGATCACCAGACCAGATAGCGAAGCAGGCAATGTCTATGGAGCTTCATCGACCTCATCCAGAGGAAGACCAAAGAACTTCTGGATGACTCAATGCTCCAAAATATTACAGAGAAACGGCCTGGATGAAAGCGATACCCAGAACCGAAGAAGATATAACCTGAGAACGAGAAGAGCCAATCCCAACAGCCTACCTAGGCAATGAGTTGGGACAGTGCAAGGAATAGAGAGGAAGAACGTTATCAATAGAAATACTTACTATTATTTATATTTTTAATATTTAAAGCATAAACTTTGTGGACAGACATTTTAACAAAATGTTATGTATGTTAGTATAAAACCACTAAAAATTCTCGTGTTACTCTAACTAAAGGCTAACATGCACAGTGTATGTAAGCCTTTATTTAGAGTAATACGCATGTGAAGAGCAGTTTGTGAAGATGTTGGTATGTAAATAATACTGTGGTTGTGGTGTGTAGTAATATTTTCGTGCTAATGTAGTGGTTGCCCTGATGAAAAGACGGGTAACGTCTCGAACCGGTAGACAAAAAAGTTATTTTTATTGGTTATATACTAATATAAATAACACTTTGTTGAAATCTTTTTGAATGACTGAATTTATTTATGAAGATAATAGTCAATGGAAGAGCTGCTGCATTTATATTGTTGATATTCGTTAATTTTTTTGAATTTCTTGCTTGTGTCTTGCGCTGAGGATTATTACAACGCATATATGAAACGTGGCGTATAATTTAAATATATACAACTTCCAAAAATAAGTAGACATGGTATTATTTTATCATGGATGGAAATGGCGAACGTTACATTGTGTAAACTGATCACTTAAGCCAGCCGTACGATAGGTCGTAAGCCCTATGTACACCCAAAGATGCCTATACCTACTTTACCATAAAAAATACAGTTTCATCTCTGTGAGACATCTATAATATACATTGATTAAATAAATAATCATTTATAAAAGTTTTAATTTAATAATTGGTATCAAACCGCCGAATCATGAATATTTTAATAACAACATTATTCATTAAAAATTCTCCATTACGCGCAAGTACGCAGCATTAATGTGAACGTGGATTCAGTTTCACTTTCGTGACGTCCTACGAAAAATGTCCACCCTGTGACACAAACAGCTGCGAGTAAACACAGGGTGAGATCGCTAAACATTGGGCCGGCGACAATATTTATTTGTTAGCCTCAAACAATGGTCTTGAACATCTTCTGCGGCCCCGATAAAAGTCGAAATCCACTAACGAAAACTTTTCTATCGCACCAAAATTTTGCAAAGATAATTTGTTCATTAGTATTCGGTTTTAATCCTTGAATCGGAGTGTGCCAGGTGCTTTTCTGGGTAGTGGTGACTGGTGCGCACGACGCTATATTATATTTACCAGCATTTTGAAAAATTAAACCCCTTATTTTAATCTATATAACCGATGTCAGATCAAAAAAATCCTATTTAAATTCATCAGACTTTCTATCAGTTTTCTATCCACTGCTGGATGAAGCCTTCTCAATTTTCTCCTATTTGTCTCTGTACATTATTTTAGTAGACCACTAAAAGGTAGGAGGCATTTTAAGTGTGGCTATGCCAACGCGTGCTGTATATATCAACTGAGAGTTACTCAGAAATTAATTAATTAAGCTAACTAAATAAACAAAGGTCACTGTATTCTTTGGACACATTATCCGTAAGGGGAAACGAAAAAACGAAGACTGTCCATTTCAGATATATGGCAAGAGGAGGAAAAGTATGTAATGAGTGATAAAGTTTACAAAACGACGATAATATTCTACTTCTACTTCAAACACAGCAAAATCATTTTGTGGTGATATTATAATTATAATTTATAGAATTAAACTTTGTTTAGACCACTTTTTTGAAAAACAATTGAAAAAAAATCAACATTTTTCAAAGCCAATGAAGGCTTTGAAACATGTTGACATTTTCAATAAAAAAGTGGTGAAAACAAAGTTTATTTCTATAAATTATAATGACATTATTCTACCCGGTTAATAGTAACTTAGTCAACATCCTACATAGATAGAAGATAGCACAAGAAAAACAACATGAATATAGTATTTAATCTCAGAAATTCTAATAATATACTACATTACATGGCAACAATGTATCATCAAACTAGTTATAATATGGAGCAAAGTCATGGACAATGACCTTTAAATTACAACGGAGAGTCTTGTGGTTTGAAAATTAAGTATTAAGAACAATACTGAAACATAGTCCCGTTGTTGCAATAGGCAGATAGAGGTACAGGAGCAATGCGGATATTCGGTCCCTATTACAACAACATTATTGGATCTAGTGGATATTCGGTCTATATTATGATATTCGGTCCCTATTACAACAGCACTATTGGATCTAGTGGATAAGCTATGATAGGACTTGTATGTCAGGCCAGGAGCAACAGAGCCATTAAAATAGTACACGAGGCTAAATCAACTGGGAAAAGATCACTGGGCAGACTCAGACAGCGCCTCACGGACAATTTACTGTCTGATCTGGTAGAAAAAGCTAGGGGTGAAGGAGGGATAGGAACAGAAAGCAATGGATCGGAAGAAGTAGAAAGGCAACTAGGCAGGAGGCTAAATTTCTATAAGATCTATACGACAATAAGAGATTAGGATCAGGAATTTTAAATCATTTGTTATGATTTTAAAATAATAATTTATTATTTTCAGCGAGGTACACAACAATGGCATGTTACAAGTGTGATCACTTGTAACGTGTTGTAACACTTGTTAAATGTAAATTCCAAAAAGTTCCCGTTCTCTCAATTAACTAAATGAGATAAGTATCGATTAGCCTTACCCAACACGTGGTGTTGCGTATTGTTTGTATACACGGTAAACATTACTTCAAGGCTGTGGAGAAACGTAATAATCTCATGAAAATTTGGTAGAAAAATATACGCTGTATTTTCATTCTGTATTTTGATTAGAAAACAATTTTTTATATAACTTGAGTTCCTGTTTCTGAAAAAGTTCTACGCAAAAAGATGTTATTTAGTATCTGTATGTATTTGTTATCGAGTCAATTTGATGTCAATTCATTTTTGAAATCGTTTCGAAGCGTGTCTTGATATAAACTGATTTTGAATGCTTATATCTCAGAGGTTATACAGAGGTAGAATAGAAAGAGTATAAAGTATATCAGTCTTCGGCGGAGCCTGTAACCGCTTAAAGATGCGTACTCAGGTGGCGGATAGGGGAAAGGTCGCCAGATATGAAGGGTAGAAGGGAAATAAAATACCTCTAATGGGCGGCTACAACAGCGTCTGTTCCCTATGTTAAGGGCGGCTGATTTCAAAACTCACGCAATTGGCAAGCGTGGTGTTTTAATGTCAAACCCCTTCCAAATGAAATGAACCCGAATCTGAAAACAGAATGGAAGGGTATGGAAGAGGCCTATATCCAGCAGTGGAGAGATGAAGGCTGAAAAAGAAGAAGAAGAGAAAGAAGAAAAATCAGAGGGAAGTTAATTAGGTATATCAATGGATGGATGAAAGATTTTTTTAGATTGTACCAGCCACGTTCGTTTGGGACGTTGTAAACTGCAATTGGGAAAAAGCAAGTGCTTCACCTTAGTCTATCCTTTATGTTTTCGATACATATAAAGTGCAAAAAATCTATTTTCATGAATTCGGCCAATAATTACGACCGTAAATCAAATGTCTGCGGATATATCTTTTTGAGTCGAATACAACAATGTTCCACGTACTTGGCAGAGCCTACAAATTAACTGGTCGTATGCCGGCCGCACGTAACGTAGAATGTACCCTGTCTGCAGTGCAATTTCGCTCACGATTGCAGTTTTTTAGACACTTTTTTGTGATGGTTATAAATTAAACGTAAACGTATAACTTAAATGTAAATTAACAATAACTGCTAAGAAGTTGCAATTTCTGGTTCTTTCTTTCTCAATATACAGACTTCAATAATTAATGAATAAAACCATGAAAGCAATAACACTAAAGGTATTGTATTTCAATATTTTCGTTTTAAATATATCAACGAATATAAAAACACTTAATTGTAACATTTTTTTATTAAAAAAAAAACACTTTTTTAACAGATAAAATAATACAATTAATCCGCGGTTTGCAGACGACATTTGGATGATTTTTTTCCAGTGTGCGCGGAAAATGAGGTTACTTGACAAATAGAACTCGTTGATTCATTGAAAAACTTGAGATACAACCAATAATAAGCTTTAAAAACCCACAAACGCAAGTAAAATAGGCCAAACTCGCATACGTGTCTAGCGAGCGCAGATCTGCGTTTCGGCACATAAAGGGTACAAAAGTTGTCGCGTAGATCTACGCTCCGGCATACGACCGGTTAAGGATTGAGGAGCGCACAGTCAAAGCAGGACGCTCCACTTATACTTGAGCACAGAGCGTCTCCACCGTAATCAATATATATATATATATATATATATATATAAAGAAACCCGTGTTTTCCTATCCGCCAAGTTTTCTTCACAACCAGATACTACCACCCCCTGGTGGTTATGGTGGTAGATAGCCCTTGGTGTCTCATTGAAAATGTGCGAGTTTGGTGGGGGTGGCTGACCGTGGATGGGAGTGGTTGACGAAAATGTGCATTCTAGCGCATTGTTTTGTTATGAGAAGGCCGTAAATTGTTTGTGCCGCTTCAAATTGTTCCAGAATGGGTTCGCCGACTGTGTCTGCAAGTCTAGAAGGTTCCGGAAAAATCCGCTCTAGAAAGTTCTGTAAGGAGAACGTTCTAGAAAATTCCCGAAAGTTCTATAAGGTTCTAAACTGAGTGGCGGAATGTGTCGGTGTGTCTAGAAGGTCCTGTACATTCGATAAATTCGAAGGAGGATGTTCTAGAAGGTTCGCGAAAGTGCTATGACGATCCAAACAGTGTACTAAAAATCTACGCGTGCGAAGCCGCGCGGGCACAGCTAGTATATTTTAAAGAATTAAGTCAGTTAACTTTACTGGTTTATTAAATTACTAGGATTAGATGACCCACAAAATATTTTACAAACGCAGCGGTAAAAAATAAGCACTGAAAATTTGGTACGTAATTTATTTAACGAAATGATTTAGCACAACCGTTGGTGATTGATGACGAAGATTAGGGCTAAATTTTTCGTAACGAATTCAACTTTTCATCATTAAATGGCCCGTGAAAATCTCGCCCGGCCGCCTGGAAGAGTTTTGCAAAGTGATTATTAATTGCGTGAAATCAATTTAACAGTTTAGACAGTCGTATTTAAACCACAGAACAGAGATAAATTGTTCCTATTTTATTTGTGTAAACAGTAGAAATAATCCATCAATAATGGAAAGGGAAAGTGATATATTTTTGAAATTATTTATTGCATACAAGCAAAAAAAATCGTTCAACTTTGTCAAAGGAAGAAAGACTAGCGGTTCATGGCGTTCTACTGCCAACCCTGATGTACGGAAGTGAAGCCTGGAATTGGCAAAAGAGGAATGAAAGTAGACCGAATGCGGTGGAAATAAAACGCTCGTGTAGAAAATCTTTGATCGATAGAGTGAGGAATGAACAAATTAGAAGTGAATGTAATGCTGGCTACGGTGTGGTAGATAGAATAAAGAAAAGAGTACTGAGATGGTTTGGTCATTTAGAATGTTTGAGCAAGGAAAGTGTGGTTAAGAAAATATTTGAGGCAAGTGTTGAACGCAACAGGAATAGACGGCGTCCGCGAAAGACCTGGCACGATGGCGTGATGGTTAGTTAGTGAGTTACTTAGTTAGTGTTAGGTACCTTATTTTCTTAAGAAATACTTCCTTTTTAAAAAATACTAATGATGGATACTAGGGTAAATTTAATATTTTTCTTCTTTTTCTTTAACATCTATTTTTATGTTTTCCCTGCGAGTTTATGCGCTTTTCAATTCTGGTGGCGGGTAAAAGTGTATTGCGTCTTATTTATCTTTTTATTACCAGGCTTTTATTAATTTCACTTGTTTGTCTGTCTGGACGGAATCTTATAATCGATATTTCACCCGTTTCCCGATATCCAATCAAAGTGAAATTGTGCACACAGATGTATTCTCGTATAAAAAAAGAACCACTTATTTAACGAGTTTATCAGTTAATCCATTATAATTTATTAATCAGAGTTTTATATGTGAAAGAAATTAATGAGTTCACCAAAAGATGGTGCTAGTTTTCTGCCGTAGCGATTTTGTACGCTGGGAAAAAAAATACGCTTATATTTATAAGTATGTATTGAAAAGTAAAAAAAAATTTTTTTTTTGGGCGCTTTCCCTGCATGAACAACAGAATTATGTAATCTATATCAATATCGTAAGCGCTCATCTTTTATTTATTGAGGCAAAAAAGTTTCGGCCAAAATTTTGTTTTACTTTTTAGTACATTTAAAAATAAGTGTGTTTTTTTAAATAATTTTTAACTACATGACAACAAGCATGTTCTTACTTATTCTTATTCATCTTCTTCTCTTCTTCATCGTCTTGTCTTATTTCTTTTTCTGTGAATTTTAGGACTTGTTTCTGTTAAAAAAAATCTGGGGATAGTTAAAATTGAGCAGCATCATATTTTTGTTTTTCATTTTTTTTTCACTAATCTTTTTTTTATCTTATTCACTCTTATCTTCTTTTCATGATTTTTTTAATATTGAATTTGCAAGGTTTTTTATAATTTTATGGACGTTCTGACATGATTTTTGTTCATTTATATAACTAAGTTAGCGATAATCTATATATTAGGTCCTTACATATGAAATTGGCGTTTTGCCGTACTGGCAAATTTGATCTCAAATATCTTCTCTTTGGTTAGGAATTCCAAATCCAAATTTATACAGCTATTTACTCGTGTATTTGTGTTTTGAAAATTATAATTCATTTGTTTTATCCTCAATTGTTTTTTTCTTTGCGTCACTCAGTTTACAAAATGAAAAACTTGAAATATCGCGTTATTTACGAGTACGAGTTCCACCCGTGGCACCAGTGCTGCAGAAACGGCTCGAAGGATTAATGATGTGTATGGCGACGGTGCCGCAAAAGAAAACACAGTGCGTTTTTGGTTCCAACGTTTTCGTTCTGGAAATTTCGACCTGCAGAACAAGCCCCGTGGACGGCCGGAGACCAAAGTTGATAATGAATAATTGAAGGCTATTGTGGAAGCGGATCCATCGCAAACCACATCCGAGTTAGCTGCAGGCTGCGGTGTTAGTGATAAAACTGTTTTAATCCACTTGAAGCAAATTGGTAAGGTGAAAAAGCTTGAAAGGTGGGTACCTCACGAATTGAGTGAAGCAAATCAACAAACGCGCGTTGACTGCTGCGTTGCATTACTCAACCGGCACAATAATGAAGGGATTTTAAATCGAATCATTACCTGTGATGAAAAGTGGATCCTGTACGATAATCGGAAGCGCTCATCGCAATGGCTGAACCCTGCCGAACCAGCCAAACCATGCCCCAAGCGAAAATTGACTCCAAAAAAGTTACTTGTGAGCGTTTGGTGGACTAGTGCTGGTGTCGTTCACTACAGCTTTCTTAAATCTGGCCAGACGATTACGGCAGATGTCTATTGTCAGCAACTGCAAACCATGATGGAAAAGCTAGCTGCTAAACAACCGAGGCTGGTTAATCGCTCTAGGCCACTGCTGCTTCATGATAACGCTAGACCACACACTGCACAACAGATGGCTACCAAATTAGAGGAGCTTCAATTGGAATGTCTAAGACATCCACCGTACTCTCCGGACCTTGCCCCAACAGATTACCATTTTTTTCGAAATTTGGATAACTTCTTGCAAAGGAAAAAATTCAACTCCGATGGGGCAGTCCAAACCACCTTCAAAGATTTTATTGATTCCCGTCCGAATGGTTTTTTTAGTAAAGGAATCGATGAACTACCTATGATATGGCAAAAGTGCATAGATAGAAATGGTACATACTTTGATTAAATAAATATATTATAATAAAAAAAAATCGGCTTTATGTTCCTCCCATACTAAACGTCAATTTCATATGTAAGGACCTAATATTTATATAAATAAAAATGTAAATGTTTGTTTGTACAAAATCGCTAATCTCTGAAAGTTCTTCACCGATTGCTTTGAAATTTTGGTACAACGTTGCATTCGAATTCGCACAAATTATTTGAAAAAAAAAGGCGCCGGTACCTATTCTTTCAATATTGATAAATATTTAGATATAGGTACCTAACGTTTTCCGTATTCAATTTTTTTGATTACCTTCGGTTGTCTTTGCTTAAATAAAGCGTTTGAACCTAATCTATACCCATAAAACTCAATAGTCTGTTTGTCTGTTCTCTATACAAATCTACACCGTTTGTCCGATTCTACTAAAATTTTGCATACTTACTTTTTAAGACCCGGCGGTGATAAGTGACATTTCCTCCCTCCCCTTTTACCAATTTACCTACCCACGATATATTTTCAATGCAAATCTGTACCATTCGACTGATAGGTCTCAAAATTTGGAAACTTATTGTTGAAGACCCGGCGGGTAACAAAGGTGACATTTCCTCCCTCCCCTTTTATCCCTTTGGCGGCTTTGCAAAACAATGGAACCTTTGTTTTCCCCCACAAATTTATTTTTAACATAACCCTTAACCCGTGCAACGCCGGGTATGAACTGCTAGTTTTTAATAAAAAAAATGAAAATTGTTCAGTTAGTTAACATACACCATATTATACAAAGGAGACTTTTCAACATTTTACATAGTTGACAACTTTTTTATATCCACAAATTAAATGAATGTATGTCAGTCTTTTACATTGTAAATCAAAAAACTTAATTTAAATTCCTAATTTTAATTATTTAAGCCTGTGTAAGAATATTTAAGACAATACGTTGCTCTTAAATGTTTGGTTAAAAGTTTTCTTATGAAATAGAAATACCTGATTTTTGTTTTGAAATACAAAAAAGTCTTACGAGTTCCTTTGACCAGATGTAATCTCCATGGTAACACTGAGCATTCGTTTTTACTTCCCTGTGATTTTAATAACGATGTAGGATTATTCAGGCAGTACATACACCAAGCGGATAGACAAGGTAGGTACCAAACAAAATTATATTGACATATTATTTTATTCCTAAAAAAGAGCCAAAAAGACTCGTATCTCTCATAAAAAACGGCTACTCAAATTTTCTTTGATCATTTTATCCAATTAGAAGCAAGCAAATTTGGAACACAAATATAACTTTTAAAATGTTGATACTGTGTGGATGTTCCTGAAGTGTAATTGGTCAACGTTACATAATGCAGAGTGATCACTTAAACCAGCTTATATAGTTAGTAAGCCCTGGACCATACTATAAAGACTTCCATACATCTTTTCTTTATAAATAGCTTTCTCTGTGAGACTTCTGTAATTTTATTATCTTATTCAAATTATTATCTGTTCTGAAAATTATTACAAATGCTACTAAATTATATTTTATTTTTTATCTCCTAAGCTAAACATTTTTTTAACACAGTTTCAAAGATTTTTTTTCAGAATTTCAATAAAACAAGCAATTCAAAATAAAAAATTAGGACACGCTTTTATAAGTGTGCTTTAGATTAATTTTTAGTTTAATTTCAATAATTAACAAACATGAAACTGTCGGATGGATTATTAATTACTGGAATCTTATTGATTGGTGATAAAAATATCTCAAAAATAGATTAACTTATTTTACGAAAAATTTTTACTATAAATATTACACAACTTAAATATTATTTTCAAAATACTGTTGTTAGTGGTTGAATTTTCTTCTCTTGACCAATTACGCGTATCTTATTTTATTTTAAAGTGTTTAATATTGCTGTACGCGTTTTTAAAATTATGTAATAAATGATTTATTTATAAAACTAAAGCATTTATAATAAATAAGGATATTTTATCGATATAACGATAGCGTGGCTATGTATTTTCACTGGAAAGTATATATTTTACCAACAAAGGCAGTCAAAATGCTGCAAAAATCACTTTACAGTTTCATTGCTCATAATCGTTATACTTTCTAAAAACAAATTTTATTTTTTCTACTGGCAAGTATAAAGACCTTAAATTTTACGAGTTTATTTAATGATATTCTTTTTTATATATATTATAATTTCAATATGCATCTATATAATAATGCACTTACATTATTGGTCAATCGGCGTGAATATTCATTTCAAGGTTTTGTTGCGTGTTAAATTTTGTTATAGTTTGGAAATAAATAGAATAAGTTCACCAATTACTTTCTTAAAATATATTTTCACTAGTGTAAATATATATATACATAAGAAAAATAATATAATTTTTAAAAATATATTCTGGTGAAAATGTTCTTTGATATGATAAGAATGTGGTTGGAAATGATTTCAACAAAACGCCAGTGAAAATTTTTCCACTAGAAAAAATGTTGTTAACTGTAACATGAAATGGTATAATAGAGAGAAGTGTAATAGATGTGGGATGGGAAAAATAGGGGAATGAGAGGCGAGGGTCACCTTAAAATGGCTAAAGAATGGTTGTAATAAGGGGTTATATTTCTAGTAACAGCGAGGAATATACATATGTAGCTACACAGCCAAATATTTTTTTTTAATACTTAAATAAGAAAGGTAAGCAATAAATATATTCACACAATCGATTCAGATATTAATCTGACTTTTTTTTAAATTGCCCAATTTCATTAAATACACATTCAAGCTTTAATTATGCCAGTTTTTGCAGGGTTCCAAATTACCTTTCTGTGCAAATTATACACCGCGGAGTTAGTAAAGAAAGTAGTAATTTCACGTCCCGGAGTATCATGAAGTCCATAAATTGATATTTAAACCAAAAATTTAGAAATCATTATTACATCGCCAGCGGTTAGAAGATTGCCTAATAACCGGGAGTTTTCAGTGCGACATTGGAGATTAATTTAATTTATTTTTTACAGTAGTTATAAGTTCAAGAACAAAAAGTTCTGTATTAGAATTTTTGTATTTAAATTAAGTATTGAACCTTTTAATCCCCAAATATGTAATAATAATTTCGAATATCCATTTGTAACCGTAACTAGAATTCAAAAGCTGAACTCATTCCGTTTTCAAAATAAATATGATTTCAAATAGTACACATTAAAGTTTACATTTGAGATTAATTTCCCATTATCCTACTCTTTTGTTTTGACTAATTAATATATAACTTTTAATAATTACTAAATGCAACTTTGAAAATAAAAAGTTCGTCACTGTTGATAGCTTATAGCTTTTAATAAATTCATTTAATTAAACATTACTATTATACATAAAAAAGGTTAATTTTAAACAATTCTAAAAGTACAAATTTGTTTACTTACCTAGCGTAAAATGCCATAAAACTGCTGTGCAGTTTGGCTCGGCATATGCATGTATATAATCTGTAATTAACAGAAAAATGAATAAAATATGAAAATAAAAAAAACATAGCATCACGCTGTTTATCCTTGGGGGTAGGCAGAGAGGATAGAGCGCTGCACTCCTCTGTCCTGAGACACAACTTTCACCTTATCCACATTCATACTTCTTGGCATGCTAGCTCGACGGTTGTTGATGTTGAGGCTTCTAAGGGGACCATCTTCCAGTATCTGGTTAATCTGGTCATGTCACGTCTTCCGTGGTCGCCTTCTCTTTCTGGCGCCGTCAACATATAACTTGCGTTATATATCGTTCTTACCATTCTTTCCCCATTCATTCGCTCAACATGCCCAAAACATCTATCCTTTTATAATTCTATTAATTATGCTAAGATCAGCTTTAGGTCCATTCCTAATATATACATTCTATACTGCATCATTAATGGATTTGCCGCACATAAATCGAAGGGATTTTATCTCCCGTGCAATCAGTCTACTTTATTTATTTAACTTTTTACCTTACTAATTTATTTACTCCCAGTTATTAGAAATAATGCATTAATAAATGGAGTGCAGCGCATATAAGCAAAAAGCTGAGCATTACTAAAGATTCTGGGAAACCAATATTAATTGAATAATACTTGTTTTATGAAAAATACAATTTAAAATTCTATCCCTTATCTTTCTTTGGCAACGGCTTTATAGCATTCATTCATACAAAATCATATATACATAATAGAATTTCACTTACATTAAAAATGCTAGTTTTAAATTTTGAATATACTGCGTGCCAAACCCGTAATCTTTACAGCTGTAATTAAACATTTTAAAGCTAGGAAAACGCGTAACTGTAATTATGTATAATTTTGAAAACACCAATAAAAAAATATTATCTACTGAACAGATTAACTTTACTCTGCCGCGACATTTCAGACCATATTCACAAAGCACTTTTTTTTAATAAAAAATGTAACAAAATTAACATGTGACATAGTTTATTTTTAAAATAATTAATTTGTCCACTGGGACCTGTATTTAAGGTTTGCAAGTACCTCAAAGCTAAGTATTATTTTTAATATTATCATTATTTTGTTTGCAAGTTAATACCTACTTCTATAATTATGTAACAATATTTTTGTGATTTCTATTTTTGTATATTTATCATATTGTTTTATCTGTATTCCTATGTAGTTATAATAGTTAATAATACCTCATTAGCGAAAGCCAATTAGACATTATTAGGCAACAATTAATTACAATATGATAACAGTTATTAGACAATAATTAGTTAACGGTGTTTTCAATGCAATTATTTATAATATAAATATATCTACAGAGGCTAGAACAGGGGTACACAGTGAAATTCTGATACTATGGTGTGTGAAAGTGAAGCCTGGAGCTGGCAGAAGACGAATGAAAGTAAACTCAATGCAATAGAAGTGAAATAACTTAGACGCATGTGTGTTAAATCCATTTATAATAGAGCTTAGAATAAACTGAATAAGCATAGTGAATAGACTTAAAAACGGGTTGCTCAGGTGATTTGGGCATGTTAAGAATGAATGAGTAAATGATATAAGTGTTGACAGCGTCAGAAGTAGAGGGCGGCATGACCAGGTTAATCAGATACTGAACGATGGTCCTGTTAGAAGTCTCAACAGTCGACGAGCTTGCACGTGAAGATGTATGAATGTGGATGAGACGAGAGTTTTGTTTCTGGACAGAAGATTGTAGTGCTTCAAACTCTCTGCATACCTGGACTGGGATACGGCTTTATTTTAAAAGTTTTTTGTTTCATAAATGGCGTTAATTTTCCCAGTAATAAATTAATGGAAATATTTACAAAATAATAAGGCTTCTGAAAAGTTTGTCTCAAGTCTTAATAAAGTTTTGCCGCGAGTTTAGTTAATTTTATTAAAAAATATTTAACTTCTTATCTTAGACAACTTTTGTGTCCTTTATTGTATTTTTGAATTTTATTATGTTTTAATCAGAATACTTTGAGCAGGTATGTTAAAATTTTACCAGAACAAAATACTGGATTTTATTCCCAAGGGGCCATTATTATCAAGATATATTATAGATGTTTCATAGACACGAAGCCATGTTTTTGTATGGGAAAGTAGGAGTTGTGTATATTATACATACATACGACTGATACATGTTGTAGTCTATCATGGGTGGAAGTGGTGAACGTAACATTGCGTAAAGTGATCTCTTTAGCCAGACGTACGATAGATCGTAAGCCTAACAAATACCCAAAAAGGATTTTGATACCTACTTTTCTATATAAAAAATAGCTACGTCTCTATGAGACATCCATAATAAATCTTGAAAATCTTCATTTATTTTAACAATAATCCACAATTTGATAGGCAATTAATAAATTATACATATGTGCTACACCGAAACTTGATACACATAATTTATAATTGATTTGTTTATATGTAAATAGACAATAAAATGAACTAGGAAAATACGTGAATATCCATCCCTTCATTAAAATGCGTCACAACCCTATTACTGAATGACCCTCAGTAACCCAGACTGCATGGAACATTCTCTAACGATGCATTCTGCATCATTCCTCTCGACTTTGAAATTCTATACAATACAGACTGCGGCTCTAGCGCAGCAGGGGTTTAATGAGCAAGGATTTGATTTTCTCTTGATTAAATTAATGGCTTTTGGAAGGCTTTCACCATAAATTCATACTTGGCCTGAATATCCTACTAGTATACGTAAATACCACTGACAACAATTTTAGCTTCAATTATCCAATTTTTTTTAAATTCAATTTTTTAATATCATCGAGCTTTGTTGATTCATTTGTAAGGCATATCAGACTCAATAAAAATGAATTTATTTGTTCTCGCACCAGGCTTTAGATTAAATTTTCTTGAACAGCTAGATATCACCAGACATGTAGTAAATAAGAAAATCATAAACGAGCAAGTAAATATATATATATATATATATATATATGTTTAAATATAATTTTTCGCGAAGAGGTATATGCATTATGAAAAGGTTATTTTTCGGGAACTTTGCGGATTTGCAAAAAAAAGGAATTTTATTTTCGTGGTGTATTTTGCGATAACACTGGGATAACCATTCTCAAGCTGGTCTCTGACAATTGAGAGATAACTATTCGATTTCTAAGACTTCGTCGTAGGAGTGGTGGTAATGGTGGCGAGCGCGGGGGCGGGCTAATTACTTTATCTTTTCTGATTGCGGGCGGCGGGGGGTAGGGGGGGGGGGAATGGGACTGGATTGTTGCCCGCTGTTAATAATTGTGGTTTTACCGTGCTAGGTGTTATGCGACATTCGTGGGTCGTGGTTTGATTTTTATTTTCTACATTTGATTCATTTTTATATGTTTTTTATTTTGTTTTATATATTTTTATATATATATATATATATTCTGTTTGAGATTTCCGCGAGTGCTATTGTATGGTACAAAAGTAGTAGCATATATATGATATATATATATATATATATGTATATATGGTACCACTACTACTACTTTATGGTATGGTATATATGCAGATCCCCTCTACTTGACATTTTTAAATAACCTGTAACTTAATTCTAACCTTGTAACTTGGTTCTGCGTAAATTTTTCTTTTTGTTATAGACATATCAGAGATTTGGATCAAATCACTAATGCAGAAAAGCACCTGAGACGCCAATTTAGAATACCGCATTTGAAAAATTATCAGTAGTGCTCAAGCATATTTGTACTTAATTACTTATTTAACATATTTGTTATTAAGAATAATGGTGTCTGGAATCCCGCGTTTGAAAATTATCATTAGTGCACAGATATCATTTGTTACCAAGAATATCACATTTACATCATGTTGTAAATCTACCCTCATCCTTATATGTATTACTTGTCATTAGTGTTAGAACAGAATTATTTCTTAGAATCATGCAGAAACACAAAAACCTTAATTAATTTTTAAATTATTTAGCATCTCTTTCTAAATTTTTCATATAGATACAAGTTTTTGTATGAAAATTATTTAGATTGATAAGGCGAAACGCATCTCAAAAAATTAAAAAGTTTGAACTTAAAAAAACAATCGTTTTTATTTTCATATGGATAAATAAAGATAAGGATAATAACCAACATACCTATCAGTACAGAGAGACGTCGCTGCTATTTAATAAATACTGAATCCTTTGTAACAAACAGAATAGAATTCTGTATTTTAGATAAGTTTGCAAAAGCCCGTAGGCTGTATTTTACATTCCGAATGATATTGTCACAAAATACTCCTTACATTAATACTTCAAGGCAATCCACGTTACTTCACTTCGCTTATGCGGAGCTTTGAAAATTGTAAATCATAATTATTATTATCAAAGATGCATTGTTCTTACAACGCAATATTGACGTTGCGTTAAGTAATTCCCGCTGAGTAATTCACAGTGTAATTGATGTATTCCTGTAAAATATTTAAAATTACTAAAAAAGTTTTAAAATAATCGATTCTGCTAGGATTCGCACCTGAGATCTTCTGATTATTAGTCAAATGAATTATCCATTGCATCAGAGTATCACAGTAGCCGATGGATGACGCGGAATTTACCATACGTCATCGTCACGTGGCTAAAATCTATTAAGGGT
This sequence comes from Agrypnia vestita, assembly GCA_016648135.1. Lineage (NCBI taxonomy): Eukaryota > Metazoa > Arthropoda > Insecta > Trichoptera > Phryganeidae > Agrypnia > Agrypnia vestita. Next base: position 16,963 of record JADDOH010013583.1, on the reverse strand, counting down.
CTGGACCTTCTCAAATAGTAAGCAGAAGTCGCAGTAACGTACATAAGCAAATATTATAATTTGCGCTCTATTTCCTGGAAAAGTAACGAATCTGTGTTACTTTTGAGCCATTGAATGTACAAAGAACTGACTAAAGAAGTTTTGCTTCAGAAAACCTCAATCAATAACATTGAAGAAGAAAACTGAATATACAACGGTCAATTGGATATTTTAAAAAGAGATGCAAGACTGTGATCCGTAACAAGAATCTTATGTGACCCGAAAATGCCTATAAAACTTAAAGGACTATGACCATACAAGACTATTGTTAGACCTGCGATAGTGTATGGCTCCGAATGCTGGACTATGTACATGTACAACTCCTACTCTAGGTAACTCGAAACAGCAGAAATGAAAATGCTTAGATGGTCCGCACGAGTAACATTAAAAGATAGGATTGAAAGTTTATGCATTCGTGATAGCCTGGATGTCACGGACATAAACAGTAAGCTACAGTTGAGATGGTACAAGCACATGAGACGGAGACCGCCAGACCACACAGTGAAGCAGGCAATGTCTATGGAGCTTCGTCGAGTTATCCATAGGAAGACCAAAGAACTCCTGGATGACTCAATGCTCCAAAATACTACAGAGAAACGGCCTGGATGAAAGCGATACCAGATATATAAAAAATTGTTTTCAAATTGTGAATTTTTAAAAATGACTTTAAAACCTGGGATATATCAGCCCACCAGCTGCTCACCCACAAACAAACAAAATATATACATACAATTTGACAATAGAAATGTTAATACGCCGCGTCAACACTTATTTTGCATTGCTTTTGAGGACCACGCAAACCCCATCTACAAACATACGGGGAAAAAAGTTTTAACTAATTTGGACAAAAACTCTTGGATAACATGCGAAAAAGTTTTATTGAATATAATCCTGTAATAAATTCCAAATGAAATACCGAATAAATTACTGGATTTAAAATCTGGAAAGACACAATTTGTGCTCTAACTCAAACAAATTAATGCCTTTATTTATTACTTTTTTCTCTACCTTTCCTTATAACTGTATTATATTTGTATTTTTTCACCATTTTTTGTATACTGTTGTTTCAAATATATACCTAACTAAACTAAGAAGATAATTTGATATAACTTGATATTTTGTATACTAGACACTTGTAAATATCTAAATCGTAGAACAAATATCTAAATTGTGCCATTATACAGCCATACAATTGTAATTTGTATAGCCGTATAATAACTGTCTGAATACGGATTCTTCTAATGAGACATGAGACAGGCATAGTCCAACCTAAATTGTGTATCACCTGGGAATAGAACTAAATAAAAAATGGAGCAGCGTGTACTCATGTATGCGCGGTAGAAGTTATACTTCTTCGGCGTGATTGTGATAATTGATATTTACATATTGGTTAAAAATGTATATTAATACAATAATACGATATCTTGGGAGATCACAAATATAATTGATAACACATTAATGTAGTTAAATTATTAATATTGGTTTTTGAAGTGGTAAAATTGCAACGATTGGTTTGTGATAGCTAAAAAAAACTAACCCATAAAAACCATGTTTTTATTATACTCCCTTTCTTTGTAAAATATAACAAAAATTAAAGACGAATTAAAATATATAACATAACACTAAACTTACAGTAATTTAATATATTTCTAAAATGTCAGATGTTTTGAGCATGTTAAAGCAGATGTTAAGACACTTCATGCTTTGAAGATTAAATTCTAAAAACATTTGTCAGTCAATTTAGATTTTCGACATTCGTAGCGAAGTACCTTTTATGTATACCGACGGAGTAATTCAAATTTAGAAAATATTCCACGACGTTATCGGGCCGCCGTTGCTAATCAAACTTTTCTAATGATTCCAATTTAAAAAAAAACAATAAAATTTCTAAAAATCCGAAATTATACTATAATTATTAATTTTTTTAACGAAAATTTGATAGATCTTTTTGATCGTCGCCACGAGTCTATTTGCCAAGTTTCAGCTTGATTGGATCACGGGAAAAGGGTAAAAAATCTAGTTAATATAAAGGGAGTAATAACATATACATGTCTTCAAATTGACGTCTCACGAAGATTCAAAGACATGATCATTATGCGACGAATTAAAAAATATGTGCATTTTAAAAACAAGTCCAAGTGCCTACCCACTGTCATTTTTTATCGATTTTTGAAACTATGCAACTTTGACAGCCAAATTGAATGACGAAGGAATGAATGTTTTTTTTATTTTGAAAACGAATATCTGACAATTATATCGTTTTCGCAAAAATATCGACAATAACATGCAAACATAAAATCGAAATTTAATAAACAGTTTTAATTTTCAATTCAATAACCAATAATTCGTCAGCTTTCAAATTGAGCATCTTTATGATTGGTACTCGATTAAAAATGGTTGAAAATATTTAATTTATATATATTTTCGATGTTTTTTGACTTTGTGGTTGGAGATAATTATTAATTTTAATTATAGAACTTTGTATTAACCACTTTACTAGCAACTCTACTCTACTGTTAAAATAGGTAATGGATAGTTAGTTTGCGTCCTTCCTGATGAAAATAGTGTGGTATCGAAACCGGTAGACGTAGAGTTACTAGTTAAGTAGTTAATAAAAAGTTGCCTAATTAAAATTAATAATGTTTTTGATATTACTGGATTACTAATTTCAAGTCAATAAATTTTAGACAGTTTAATGGATGCACGCGCTTTTCGTGGTCTAGCATTTCCGCTACAATACGCACAATTAATTAATTAATATATACAAATTACAAAATATGATTGAAAAATACATTTAAAATTTTAAAATTTAAAAAATAATTATAACATTAAAACAAACAACAATATTAAAAAATTAAATAACAAGTCCTCAGACAGCAATTGCATGCTGGTATATGGGAACATTAAGAAGAAAAATAAAATAAAATTATGTAGACACATCAATTTGTTGAACAGTTTATCTCCTCCCCAAAACAAGTATTTTCAGGTCTTTATGGAATCATTGTGCATTATTTAGTTCCTTTATGTTTTTGGAAATTCCATTATAAAAGTTGATATAGGAATCCATATATTTCTCTATTAGTCCGAGGTACATCATTTCTTATACAGATATTTGTTCTTATGTGTTGTCTATGTACGTCACTATTCTGGTAAAGGATGATTTTCATTTTTAGTAATTTATTCTTTATTGTATTCATCATCTTTATCTTTTCCACATAATATATCAGATTTTTAGATTAAGCATGCCGGTGATTTTGTACAAGCTTTATACACCTTAATATATTTTTACTCGTCATTCGCATTCACGATATTTTTAGAAGTCACATTATATATATTTATCCTACTTCATAAAAAGTAATCAGTGTACTGGAGCATATTGTATTCAATTTTTCAATATGGCTTCGTGAAAAGAAAGCAATGAAAAGCTTCCGAACGAAGTGCTTTGAAATAAAATTTCACGTTTTTTTTTCAAAGGCTCTGTCGAGGGTTTATTCCGGCGAAACCTTCATTCAAACTGTGCTCACCCAGTATTAGCATTTTCGACGGTGGCAAACTTAATGCGGTTTGAAAGGAAATTCAACCCCATTTCAACAACGCACTCCGTCTATATGATTTCATATGTGGAGTCGAAATTCGATGAGCTTTGGAATTAATTCAAAACTACATTGAAATCTTTAGAAGTTTTCCAGAAATTGGTTATAAAGATCACTCTTAAAAAAAGTAACCCATAAAAACCAAGTTTTTATTATACTCCCTTTCTTTGTAAAATATAACAACAATTAAAGATGAATCAAAGCTTATAAACATAACACTAAACTTACAGTAATTTAATATATTTCTAAAATGTCAGATGTTTTGAGCTTTGATAAGACACTTCATGCTTTGAAGATTAAATTCTAAAAACATTTGTCAGTCAATTTAGATTTTCGACATTCGTTGTGAAGTTCCTATTATGTACACCGACGGAGCAATTCAAATTTAGATAACATTCCGCGACGTTATCGGGCCGCCGTTGCTAATCAAACTTTTCTAATGATTCCAATTTGAAAAAACCAATAAAATTTCTAAAAATCTGAAATTATACTTTAATTATTAATTTTTTTTAACTAAAATTTGATAGATCTTCTTGATCGTCGCCACGAGTCTATTTGCCAAGTAGACTCGTGGCGACTTTCAGCTTGATTGCAAGCAAGCAAGCAGATGCCACAAGTTAATATAAAGGGAATAAAAACCTAATGATTATCCGACAATAGACCTTTTTAATGAATTACCCCCAATAAGTCCCCACATTACAAAGTATTCACAAACAAAATTACATTCTTCAACTTTATAAAGGTTTTCACAATAACAACGAGCTGACCCAAAGAGTGTCAAATAGCAGAAATAAAAAACATTTGGTAAATTAAACATCCCTGTGATTCATACCACAACTACTCAGCATCACTTAACATTTAGGGGTGCAAAATGGTTTAAAGAATTGCCGGTTGAAATGAGGATTGAAAAAAAATTGTGCATTTAAGAAAAATATTAAAAAATACCTTCAGAGTTAATTAATTTTTTTTTTATTATACACGTAAGCCAACTTCTTGTTACTAAATTGTGTATACATTTCATTATATAATTCTCTAGAATAATATATTCGCATAATATATTTAAATGTGATGATACTCCACTCCTACACACGAGTTTGTCACTCATGTAAAAAAAAAAAAAAAATATGTTCAAAGTAAATTTTTATTGAATGGTAGTCTAGACATGTTTATATTATCGTCATCATCATTATTGTATTCATTATCACCATCACAGGCGGCACTCTTACTTCAGTAAGCACATAACTGAATTTTCATACTGAAGGTCCCTGGTTCGATTCACGTTGATGTCACAACACATCTATGTCATTTTCTCAGATCCTGGTATTTTTCTGATAGACCTTTCGGCCTATTGTATTGTTTACATATAAAACATGGGTGCATGCACGTATGTACGTGCGTTAGGAGTTGTACTTCTTTGGCACAGAGAAAAAATGTGTTGTATAACTTGCGTTGGAACACAGATAAATTCATATAGCTATGTCCCATAGCAATGTACAACTAGAATACGCGAATGCATACGCGCATTCTTTCCAGTTATATTCCAACTCAAGGTAAACAACACAAACCAGAATTTCTATCAATGACAGTTTTCCAACAACGGATAAAAAACTCGCTTTTATAAAAAGAAAAAAAAAGTATAAAAAAGAGAAATATTTTTATGAATGTGATAACAATTATATTAGGTATATAATATACATCATCAAATAGAAAACAACAATAAATGCGCGCGAAGCATACGTAATTTTCTTAACACCATTTTTAAACGACTTTTTTTCGCCATTTATAAGAATAGCTATTGGCTAAACATCACTCGAAAAACCGTCATCTTGGCTTTTAATAGAAAAACATAATTACTTGGTAAGACAAAATACAGAAAAAATAGTTATATGCCTCCCACAATTAAAGGATGACGAAAACTTATGTCTCAGGGTTATTCAAAACTCATTATTTTTTATACCACTATATTTCCTGAACTATACGTTCTATGTGAATGAGTTACATAGCCGTTAACATAATGTAAGCCAGATCATGCAGGTCATAAGCCCTAAGCCACTCTATGAAAGACTTCGCGGTATGGCTTCTTACTGTGAGATTTATAATTTATCTTAATTATCCCTTTGTGAACAAAATCTAGTAATTGTGTTCTAAGAACATACATATAAAAATATTGTTAAAAATATATATTGGTCTATAAAAGAAATGAAAAAATATAAAATAAATATTTTCAGGCGTATTCTAATGTATTTGTTAAATAATTTGGAAAAATATCACTTAAACATTGATAAGAATATTATTTATTATTCCACGGTATCATTACCGGCTGCGAAATATATGTATACTATATTATAGGAAAGGCTTTAGATGTCTTTCTCATAGTCAATTCAAATATATGAAAGAATCTGATTTTGAACATTATATACTACTTTAAAAAATTTCATAATGTGTGGATCTTCTTACGGTGGAATTGGTGAACGTTGCATTGTGTAAAATGATCATTTAAGTCAGTTCATTTAGGATATAAGCCCTGGATCATCCGAAAAAAGACTTCCATATACCGTTCCCATATAAATAGTTTCGTTTCTGTGATTAAAATAGCAATTCAAAGAAATGTATATTTACAAAACGATTTTTTTCAATTCTTGAATGAGTTATGTGACTCGAATTATTCCTAGAACTTTAAGCTATCAAAGTGGTGTAAAACCCCTTTAAAACCGTTATGTTACTACCCGGAATTTCTCGTATTATAATAGTTTCTACCCAAGGTACCCGGGTACTCAACGCGGATTGATGTTCTCACGTACATAATTTTGTTTTAATATTTCTTCTTCACAGATTGATATTTCTTCTTCATGTGCCCTGTCGGGTCCCCCCGATCATCTGGGAGAAAGTTTCCCTGTCCAGGGCAGTGCGGAACAGCTCTTCCACGCTTCTTACCCGGTCCACTCACAGATGTTTCGAATCCAGGAATGCCGCCTCCTTCCGACCCCTCTGTGACCCTCAATCTTCCCCTTCATGACGAGCTGAAGGATGAAGTACTTTTCACCTCACATTATATGACCAAAGTATGAAATTTTACGGAGCTTTACTGTGTTAAGTAACTGTCTGTTTGTATTTGCTGTACGTAAAACTTCAATATTTCTAGTCATGTCAGTCCAAGATATCCTTAACATTTTACGATGTATCCACATTTCGAACACCTCTTTAAATTGATATTTAGATAGTGGTTTAATAGTTTCTTAGAAGGTCACTACTTCTCGTCTTCCCTTTATTTCCTCCCCTTTCAAATAATTTAAATAATGCCCAAACGAATGTAAGCATCTGGCGTTTATGAATAAAATTACTTGATGTAGAAAATGGGTACCCAGGTACCCGTGTAGTAACAGAAGGGTTTATACTTTAACTAGGTGTTAGGTACAAATGTATACAAGTGCCTCTAAGGGTTCACAAGTCAAGTGATAATGAAAAACTATTTATATATTTCACACAAAGGGAAACATCCAAATAATGATTTGTTCTGGATTGCCTCGTAAATAATGTATGTATTCGGTGGCAATCTACTAAAATTCACAGCTGAAGTCGGTCCTAAACAAACAGTAAGAAAATGTACTCAACAACTCAAGCTAAGTATCCCAGGGTTCCACGTCTATGACTGCTGGGTTGAGTTAAGAAAAACTTTTCGCCTTTCTCGGGAAATCTCGGTTAATGGTTGTTGACTTAAGTTTGATAATCATAGATGTCGTGTCTTGTCATGCTATCACAAAATTTTACAAGTGAGTGTGATAATTTAATTTAGATTAAAAATGAAAAAAAATGTATTAAATCCCTATTAATTGAATTTTCAACAAGTTTTGGGGGCAACGATCCGTTCATCAGGATACACCGTAGACTAAAAATTAAAATTCTAAATAAATATACAATAATTAATAAATAACTAATGTGAAAACAAATTTATTGGGGAACCATTTGCAAAAAGGATTCGTATATTTAATTTGCTTTTACGACTGTTTCAAATTATAAATAATCATGTTTCAAATTCAATTTTATCAAAAATATCTCAAAATGTATAGAAACAGTTTTGTATACTAGGTAATAATAATCAAAGAATTATGTATTAAAAACAAGTATAAGGATGATATAAAAAACGGGCTTATAAATTATTTTGTAATGATTGTAATCATTTTAATGTAGGTACCTCTAAAAAAGTTAAAATGTAGAATCTGTTCTGAATTAGCAAATAAATTTTGGAAACAAATCGTTATTTTGATATTAAATAAAAGAGTTCAAAAAATTTTAATTTTATTCAACTCACATGTATTTATTTTTGTTTTGATAATACTTCTACTTTTTATTTTTTATTATTTTGATTTTAATACTTCTTTTTTTTATTTTTGTAGACATTTAGATTGTTTAATCTAATAAAGTGGTGAAAACAGAGTGAATTGTGTTTTATTTTAATAACAATGTCACCACAAAGTTCAAGCCTCCGCACAGAAAAAAAAATATTCTTCGAACTGTTAACATTTTACACTTTCATCCGTAAAATCGTTCAAAAGCTTGAATTTCCCCCTTTACAGTCATTCCTAATTCTACAATCTTTTATTGAATGGATTCTTCTCCCGAACGCCTCCAATCAAATCCTCGTCCTGCAAATCCTCCATCCGTTTCACTGCGTCGCGAGCAGCTCTGTGAACTTTATTGACTCTGACAGATAAGGAAAAATAAAGGTACAGTGTGCTGGGAAAATGAACAAAAAAACATTACATTACTGAAACTTATATTGCAAGACCCTAGAAATCTCATATTACAGTACTGGACTTGTCCGCTGCCCTCTCCATAAACGTCATCGATAATAAATTGCACTAGACTGACCCTATTCAATTCGCAATATTCGCCTACGCCCAGCTTACCTATTCAACTGTAAATATAAAATATTTGATTATTTGAAATATTTGAAGAAGCTATGAAATAACTTTAAATGTTATTAAAAAATATGATAATATTGTGCGCATATATAAATAAATAATATTGTGCGACATTATTTTATGACATTATTAAAATCAGAATACTCAATTATACCAAAAAAAGTTATTAATATTTCATAAAACTTGTTTTTCCAAATTATTTGAAAAATTATTTAAAAAAAATATTATTTCTGAAGTTCTTGATTTCTCGCAATTAATAATATTTCAGTAATATATTTAAATAAGTTTTCAAATAATTTGGAAAAATAAGGAACAAAAGACATTTCATTCGAATTTTTTTTACAGTTATACAGTACCCTGATGATGGAATGGTAATTTCTGAAACATGTTGGTGAAAAAAAACCCACATAAAAGCAGATATATACAAATGAAATAATAAATATTTTTTTTAAATGTCAATCTACAATGTTGCTCAATCAATTGAAAAAATAAAAAGTTATTATTTAAAATTAAAATTTGAACACGAATATTTCATTTTATTAAAAAAAGCAGATGACTCTATTTACAAGTCTTGTTTAATATCTCACCTATAAAGTGGATATTTACGTGAATTTATTAATATTTTTTTAGAAACAGAAAAAAATATTCTAGAAATGGGTGATAAACACGTGTAAATCAAATATTTCGCTACGTGCTGCGCTATAGTTATCGTTGCATGTTTCCATTGCAATGGAAATGTTCACTGAAATGATTTTCACATAAGCTGAGCACGATTTGCCCAGTATTTGAGTTTGTGAGGTCATGGCTGTGCCGTATAAACCTGTATATACTGTATAAAAAGTTGACTTATTTATTCAGGTGGCGCCAAATAAACTGATGGATTTATTTTCTTTATTATTATTATAGAAAAAAATGAAGTTTCTTAACGGCAAATGAAACTCTTATTCTGGGATTTTTTACACTAAAAATGGGAAACTGTGTAGACTAAATGGCGTCCCCCATATTTTCGTTAAAAATGCTCTTCTTAAGTTATTTTCCTTCGTGTTCTCCACAGCGAGAGTTTTAGGAATTATCTCATTTCCGTTGTTCTCTTTCAGTTTCCAAATAGTTTGCGGATCATCAACATAAACCTCGTTCTTTAGATATTACCAAAGGCAACGTAGTTAATAATGAAAGTCTTTGTATTGCTAGAACAAATTTAAAGAAGGAACAAAGTATTGTACACTTACAAAGGCTGCGATGTAAATAAAATATGTGATCCTAATAGAAAAACTTCTTGCTCGTCGGCAGGCAATTCCTTTATTTATTATCGCTAGATCACTGATTATAGTCACACTGCGCTCGCTCTGTTGCTAATGTGACTGACTCCGCATCGCGTGAAGCCCTTGTATTTATTGGTAACACCGCCTTTAAAATCTTTCGAGACTCCGAGACGTTTCGAGAGACTAATGGAATTTTTCAGAGATTATGAGACTTGTGGAGAATTCTAGATGATTGAAAAGTATTCCATAGTGCGTCCCAGAATGTTTTGGAATGTTCGATCGCGTTGTTGTCCTTGAGAGGCTCTGACTGCGCGCAATCTTTCCAGGTTTTTAACATCTCAATAGTGACAATATTTTCTGCAGTCGTGATCTTGGAATACGAATGCGAATGGTCAGAAGCTACGTGTTTTCAATAGTAATGTATGGAATGCTAGGATAAACGCTTACCGAAGAAATTATGTATATCAAATATGAAAAATTCATTCCCTTTATTACAAGTCAAATAAAATAATAAAAACCTTACAATTCCAATTATTTAACTTATATTGAAACGAATGAATTTTTCGTAATTAATATATGTCAGTGTAATGAGTGTTCAACGTTTTATAAAAAATTAACCTGATATATTGGAACAAAAGTCAAACGTTGATATTGCATAACTCTCTAGTTATTGATATTATATGTCATGGCTGCTTGATAATTTTCGACTCATAATCAAGGGAGAAATATAGTCCTGCGAGGTTATAAATAGTTTCCAAATAACACTGTATACCAAAGTATGCCTGAAAATCAGTATTTTAATTTTTTTAACTCCTTTTTTACACTAGTACATATATATATTTTAACAATATTTTATATGAAAGTATATTTTGAGAATAAAGTTACTGAATTTTTTCCCCAGAGAAATGATTAATCAATTAATATTTATTATAGATGTCTCACAGAGACGAAGCTATTTATGTGAGGAACGTGTACGGAAGTCTTTTTATATGATGGTCCAGCAGCTCGTAATTGGTTCATTGCGAATGTTTTAATCAAGTATTACATAAATGTTAAAATAGTGTTATGTTAAAATAAGCAATTAAATATTTATCCATAATCAAATTTCCCAAATTGTATCTGTAATAAGAGAAATTTGAAATTATAAGACATTAGAAAGTCACATTTTTTTAAGTATTAGCTTATTCTGCGCCACCCTATACCATGAAATTGTTTGCTAGAAATGATTTTGTTTTAAATATTTTGAATGTTAATATATGAATTGATTACGATAGAATTATACACAAAGCTTATTACAAACGCAATATGCAAATTTCAAATTCGTATCGCTCGTTTAATAAATATTAATTTGATAAATTTTAATAAACTCGTCCAACCATCCAATAAACTGATAAAGGGAAACAAATTATATACTGATTTTAAATATATAACATGTTGAGGTACCTACACAAAAATAATAAACATTAAATTTCCAATATTACTCACTATTCAGTTACGAAATGTTTACAGATTATATTTAATAAATCCTACGAATTCTGATAATTGCATTTATAATAACGTTTCGTATTTTGTGTTTTCGTGTTTGATGTATTTTGCTGGATAAAATATAAAAGGGTTAATTTCAATTTTGTATTAATAATTGTTGCCCTAGTTCTGCGGTTAAAACCATGTATTTGTATGTTCTATATACAATATATTATACAGGGTTATTTCGAAAACATTAATAACCTCGCAGGACTATATTCCTGCCTTGATTATGAGTCGAAAATGTTCAAGCTATTATGACCTTATATCAATAGTTAACGAGATATGCGACGTCAAAGTTTGCATTTTTTTTCAATATTTCTGTATTTTTTTTTTGTAAAACGTTGGACTGTCATTACAGTAACTCATATCGAATATGAAAAACTCATTGCCTTTAATACAAGTTAAATAAAAAAATAAAAACCTTCAAATTCCAATTGGAATGTTTTCCAAATGGAATTTTTTCAGGGTTTTTATTATTTTATTTAACTTGTATTGAAATAAATGAATTTTTCGTAATCGATATGAGTTACTGTAATGATACTCCAACGTTTTACAAAAAATAAGTCAAAAATATTGAAAAAAAAATGCAAACTTTGATGTCGCATATCTCCTTAACTATTGATATAAGGTCATAATAGCTTGAACATTTTCGACTCATAATCATAGCAGGAATATAGTCCTGCGAGGTTATTAATGTTTTCCAAATAACCCTGTATATGTTTATTTAGACATAGGTACGTAGAGAGTACAAAAAATACATTCACATTTTATTTTTTTAACTATCTTGGTAAATAATAATAAAACTCAACCACGATCATTATTTTTCTACATACTTCTTCGTTTGTTACTACATTAAAAACTTAAAACCCGCAACAACATTCTCATTACGGACCTCCGATGAAACTCCTTTGAAGAATTTTTCGAAATATTTCTACAGTTGTACGACAATTGGCATGACAGCCATACTCGTATCTTATATGAAAGGTACCAGGATTCATTACGGCAGCCTCCAAAATATTTTTGAAATAAAGCTGAAAATAAAACATAAAGTGAAGGTATAAATATCAAAAAAATTTCCATTCGTAACACATTTTCTGTTAGTAAATAAATTATCGTAAATGTCGTGTGCCGTCGATTTGAATTCATTAACTACATTTGCGAAAAGGTCGAAAGTAAAGCCGTAAAATTTTGATAACTATCTCAAATAAAAAACTGTTTGAAATACATTGTAAAATTGGTATTTAAAAAACGAACCCATAAAAACCAAGTTTTTATTTTACTCCATTTCTTTGTAAATTAAGTTGACCATCATGCAATTTAATAATTGATTGACTGAAAATGAAACATGTCTAGACAAATATCTATGTCAAAAATCTCTAAAAGTATCTCTTTATTACTTGATTTCTTCCCAAAAAAACCGAAGTGTGCTGTCATTTGTGAACCAATTGTCGTAAATTTTCGAAATTCGTAGTGAAGTACCTATTATACCTACCGACGACGGAGTAATTCAAATTTTAAATATTCCCTGATGTTATCAGGCCGCCGTTGGTAGTAATCAAACTTTTGTAATGATTCAATTTTGAAAAAACCATTGAAATTTCTAAAAATCCAAAATTATACTATAATTATTCATTTTGCTTAACGAAAATTTGATAGATCTTCTTGATCGTCACCAAGAGTCTGCTTGCAAAGTTTCAGCTCAATTTGATCACGGGAAAAGGGTTAAAAATCGATCCAAAGTTTTTTCGTCAAGAAAACAAGCAAGCAGTTGCCACGAGTTAAAAGAAAGGAAGTAAAATACACAAGATTATCTATGGTTGCTTTAAAATGTCAACTGTCAAAATTTATCATGACACATTTCGCATTGTTTTTATAAATATCACGGACTTCCAGAAACTTCCGAGACAGTATCCCGTTCAATTTAGAAATACTTCGGAATAATTTAATAATAATATTTCATCTCCAATACATTTATCTCAACCCTTGGAATATTCTGGACGCTTGATGCAGTCTTTCCGCTTGACTTCTAGTCTGGCCAATAATTTATAAGCGAATGACTTCTCTAGGGTAGTTCAAAATTGTCTAGCATTTTGGGTGCCATTTGGATTGCCGGGACATGTTTAAAATTAATTAATTTCGTAGAAATTAATCTTTCCTGGATAATTTTTAAACATGTTGTTGGTTATGCTTCATTAGTTTTTGTAATTGGGATACTTCATAGATAATGTGATGTGCCCTTGAAATTTTTATATAAAGCCTGAACCTTTTCAATACTATTTAAATATTGTGGAAAGTTTGATGGCGACCCTTTTGGCCCAGTGGGTATGATACTGGCTTCTCACACAGAGGGTTCCGGGTTCGATTCCCGGTGAGGTCACGATTAATGTGTGTGATTTACTCAAGGTTGGATATTTTATGATTTCTTCTTTAAATAAAGCAAAATTTATAGAATTAAACTTTGTGTACACCACTATTTTATTGTGGAAAATGAATAATATAGAGTAGGTGCCAACTTAACATGTTATGTATAAAGTTATTTCATGTTAAGTAGGTACTTAATATTATTCATTTTCCGTATATAACTTTTTAATATTTTGATTATCTATACTTCGATTTTTAAATTTTATTTTTGTTATCCTGACGAAGAAGCAATTGGCTTCGAAACATGTTGAATTTTTTCAATAATAAAAAAAATGGTGTAAACAAAGTTTAATTCTATAAATTATAATTTTGTGATGTGTTTCGCTATTGTAATTTGGCCTCTTGGCCTGTTGAATCGTAAATAAAATCAATATGTATATATATATAAAGAAACCCGTGTTTCCCTATCCGCCAAGTTTTCTCCACAACCAGATACTACCACCCCCTGGTGGTTATGGTGGTGGACAGTCCTTGGTGTCCCATTGAGAATGTGCGAGTTTGGTGGGGATGGCTGAGCGTGGGTGAGAGTGGGTGCCGAAAATGTGCATTCGAGCACATTGTTTTGTTATGGGAAGGCCGCAAATGCTTCAGATTGTTTTAAAATAGGCGCGCTGACTGTGTCGGTGAGTCAAGAAGGTTCCGGAAAAACCTGCTCTAGAAAGTTCTGGAAGGAGAAGGTTCTAGAAAATTTCCGAAAGTTCTATAAGGTTCTAAACTGAGTGCCAGAATGTGTCAGTGTGTCTAGAAGGTTCCTGTACATTCGAATTTCTTGTTCTGGAAGGAGAATGTTCTAAAAGGTTCGTGAAAGTTCTATGACGATCCAAACAGTGTACTAAAAATCTACGCGTGCGAAGCCGCGCTGGCACAGCTAGTAAAAAATATACCCTTGAAGGTTTTAAATAAAGTTCGTACACTTTGGTTTCGTTAAAGATATCACATTTCTTCGTGGTAAGTGATCATAAATCAAAAGAATTGCTATGTCGGCGCTGAATGTCAGGGTTAACCCAGCATTCGCTTCCTCTCTCCTATTTCCTTCTCAAACGAACGTAGGTATTCACTTCCACTAATATTATACATATAAACAGTGATATGCAAACGTATGGAGATACTTGAGAAGAGATATGTTTATAAAACATATACGACGGTCTGTGTCTGACGTTGCCTGGAACCCAGATTAACATCAAAGCGGTGGGGGAGGGAGAAAGGTAGAAGGAGCTGTCTTTTACGAAAGCCCTGAAGAACAAGGGTAAGTGAAATAACTATGTTTATCTCAATATTCTAGAGTGAAATGAGCATAATTCCGAAAGGATGTTATTCAATATAGTACATAATAGTAAGAAAAATTTGAGTTATACCAGTGGAAGGTATAATGTTCTGGCACTGAGTCCTAAAAAGTAAATAAGTTTTTGCATAATTTTGTTTAGATGGATTGAATAGTGTGCATTTAACTTTATACACATAAATAACTCAGACACAAATATTTCAGACACAATACGCAGTGTCTTCATTTAATAGTTTTTTGTGTATTTATTTTAAAATAATAATATTCTTTTAATTTATTCACGTAAATTAGTTTTAGACTATTTAAAAAGGATTAAACTTAAAAAAAAAAAAAAGTGTATATTAATTAAAACATAAATTGTTAGTAAACAATCTCACAGATTCTGCAATAATTTTAATTAATTTAAAATAAAAATATTTTGCAATAGTATTGCAAAATATATATTATACACATCATAAGCCCATACAGGCCCACAAAGTGGATTAATTTTCATTATTTTTAAAACTTACGTTTGGTATTTTATAAAATAATTTAATTTGTTTCATTTTCAGAAAAATTTTTCATTTAAAATATATGGAATCTTGATGAATAAATTTTAATACGATATCTTTCTATACAAAAATATGATACAAAACGCGAAAAGAAAAAAAAAAAAGAATTTCGCTCCTCTCGTCCTCGGATATTTACACATTACCGTATACAAAAATATGCTTTCTAAATATATACAAATGTTACATACCAGTGTATGCTTACCTGGTCGTGATTAGTTGTACAAACAAACCTCTTCACATCAGATTTTTTAGATTTATAGCAATGTCGATATATTTATAAAGCAATTTATGCCAGTTAAAATATAAGATATTAAATAATCGATTCCACTCGATATTTTGCAGAGTTAATATTTTCTTCTTCTTTTAAGATAACAAATAATTTACGATTATTGTAATGTGGTTGAAGAATTTTACTTGCTGAAACTCCTATTATAAATTTTTAATAAACTTGCAATGTCTGAAATTGACATCCTTTACATGTTTTTACATAGCTTCACTTGTCCGTTTGTATGTTTGTCTCCTTATTTAATAATCGAAATATCAACAACTTCCCGGCTAGCCTAGGCTCTGAAACTTTCAGCATTTCTGCCTTTCCTACAATAATGCAACATTAAACTATTTCGAATATGATTTTTTCGATATTTTGAGGGATATAAATAATTGTAATATGTAATAACAAAAAGATAAAGGAATAAAAAAAAACAATATTATTTTGGCTTTTCTAGTCAAGATAAGTACCTACCTAATATTCAGTGAAATAAGTGTGTATTTTCGCGATATTTTATCACCAATTGTTGAAATTCTAGTAATTAAGTATTTACCCTACATTTACTTTTCTCGTTTGTTATTGTTAAAATTAATCTTGTAATCCGAACAAATGTATAGAAGCGTGTCATACATTTTTTTTAATTTCATATTTTTTGATCACATTTTGACATCGGATTTGAAGTCCACTTTTTCATTTATGAACAGGAGTTCTCCACGGTGCACAGTAATTCGCCTAGAACAAGCCAGGTGGACAAAAGTCATTTCAAAGAATCCATTAATTAATGATACCATGACAATAACAACCCCTCATGGGTCACAATTCGAGATAATAATTATGGAAAAAATTCCAGAGCGATGATTCATAAGCGGTTGAAGTGAAGTGATAAGGTAATTCCATTTACGGATACAATTTAGTTGCAATTTTGCAGTGCTTTCAATAACATCTAACAAGTTTAAAAGTGAATATTATAACGTTTTCTGTGATGGATTTTACTTTAAAGGGTATGTTTTTTTTAAATTCATTTATAATTTGATTCCAATTAGAGACAATATATGATATAAAAGGTTTTGAAAAACTTACGTAAAAATTTTAATATTT
>JADDOH010013582.1:0-85066 GCA_016648135.1 Agrypnia vestita | reverse complement strand
TTGCATATATACTTTTTTTTACATATATGTCTAACCTCATTATGTTTAAACTATGTATATATACTCTTTTACATTTATACCCTTTATTTTTCTTTTACATTTAATCGTTTGTTGTACCTGCTACTTTACACCTTTTTGCCTATATACTTTTACATGCATGTCTAACCTCATTATTTTTAAACTATGTATATATACTTTTCATTTATACCCTTTATTTTTCTTTTACATTTAATCGTTTGTTGTATTTTAATTATGTATAAACCTGCTACTTTACACCTTTTTGCATATATACTTTTTTTACATACATGTCTAACCTCATTATGTTTAAACTATGTATATATACTTTTTTACATTTATACCCTTTATTTTTCCTTTACATTTAATCGTTTGTTGTATTTTAATTATGTATAAACCTGTTGTAAAAGGCTATTAAGCCGTGTAATTAATTAATAATAATAAAAATAATAATAATAATAATAATAATAATAATAATAATAATAATAATAATAATATTAAGAATAAAACTAAATCGGCGGACTCTAAAAGTAATATGTATTGACCTTATAAAGATGTAGACTAGCGGGGTTTTATTATAGAAGCAATCAATTCTTTAACAGCAACAAGTGGACAAGTGGTTGCTTCATGGGTTTGTTAAAACTTATAAATGGATGGAATCCTAGATTCAAAGCTTAATCCCGGTATTTCGGATAAATATAAGAATATGTAACATCGGAAAATAACGGGTAACGGGTTTTATGAAAAATATCGGTGCGTATAATCATTAGAGTATGATCATTAGAATTGGAGTCTAGTCTCGATGACCCGGGAAGTACGGAAACGTAAGACGGAAATAAGGACTATGTTGCAGTATTATTAAGATATATAAATACTTACGATTGTCGAGCTAGAGTCTAATTCCGGTATCTCGAGGAATATAAATTCAAGGAAAAGAAAATAATGTCTAGTTTCGGTTTGATTAAGGTATATACACCGTATAGTTGCCGAGGCTGGATACTAAGCCCCAGCTACGGAAACTTATAAGCGCGTAATGGCAGGATCAAAGGTTAGGTCGCGAACTATAGTTAATTAGGGGCCTGTGAATCGTATGCGCGTGCGAGGCAAGTGTTCTCAATCCTTAGGTATAAAGTGAGGTACATAAAGTGAAACTACGATGCACTGGAATGGATATAATCGGCGCAGATGGGTAAGTCATGTCATCCTCTTTCCGTTTTGAGATTATAACGATATATAAAGGTGGCGCACGATTAAGAAGAATGGTCTCGGTTTCGATACCCCAGACAGAGACGGAAGAAGCGCCGACAGTGAAAGCTAACCCCTGTACCGTAAACTTTAAATATACTTTTATCCACAGGTGTTTGTTTGCATGTTGGATCCGTACTGACCATAATAGGGGCGAATTAATTCGCCAAATAACCCTTCTCTGCATGTGTGTGAACTTCCAGGGATCGCGCGGCCCGTGTGCTCGACGCCGAATTTAATTATTCATTTCTATTTATTTATTTAATTGATGATTCATTAATACATTAGGTGTTTATTTGTCTATTCATATGCCGCGTCCCAGTTATATATAGTCAGGCGGCGTTTCGATAGCATCATCATCGGCCCGTGTGCTCGACGCCGAACTTAATTATTAATTTCTATTTATTTATTTAATTGATGATCCATTAATTAATTAGGTATTTATTTGTCTATTCATATGCCGCGTCCCAGTTATATATAGTCAGGCGGCGTTTCGATAGCATCATCATCGGCCCGTGTGCTCGACGCCGAACTTAATTATTCATCTCTATTTATTTATTTAATTGATGATTCATTAATTAATTAGGTATTTATTTGTCTATTCATATGCCGCGTCCCAGTTATATATAGTCAGGCGGCGTTTCGATAGCATCATCATCATCACCATCACCAGCAGTGTCCCAGTTATATATTGTCAGGAGACGTTTCAATAGTACCATCATCATCATCTTCATTAGCGGTGTTCCAGTCATATATAGTCAGGAGGCGTTCCGATAGTATCATCACCATCATTAGCAGTGTCCCAGTTGTATATCGTCAGGAGACGTTTCAATAGTATCATCATCATCATCTTCATTAGCGGTGTTCCAGTCACATATCGTCAGGAGGTGTTTCAATAGTATTATCATCATCATCTTCATTAGCGGTGTTCCAGTCATATATAGTCAGGAGGCGTTCCGATAGTATCATCACCATCATTAGCAGTGTCCCAGTTGTATATCGTCAGGAGACGTTTCAATAGTATCATCATCATCATCTTCATTAGCGGTGTTCCAGTCATATATAGTCAGGAGGCGTTCCGATAGTATCATCACCATCATTAGCAGTGTCCCAGTTGTATATCGTCAGGAGACGTTTCAATAGTATCATCATCATCATCTTCATTAGCGGTGTTCCAGTCACATATAGTCAGGAGGCGTTCTGATAGTATCATCATCATCACTAGCGGTGTTCCAGATATATATCGTCGGGAGGCGTTGCGATAGTATCATCATCATCATCGTCATCACTAGCGGTGGTTCAGCTTTATATCGTCAGGAGGCGTTTCGATAGTATCATCAACATCATCATCATTAGCAGTGTCCCAGTTATATATTGTCAGGAGACGTTTCAATAGCGTCATCATCATCACCATCATTAGCAGCGTCCCAGTTGTATGTAGTCAGGAGGCGTTTCGATAGTATCATCATCAACATCATCGTTAGCAGCGTCCCAGTTGTATATAGTCAGGAGGCGTTGCGATAGTATCTTCATCAACATCATCGTTAGCAGTGTCCCAGTTACATATAGTCAGGAGGTGTTTCGATAGTATCATCATCATCATCATCACTAGCAGTGTCCCAGTTATATATAGTCAGCGGGCGTTTCGATAGCATCATCATCATCATCATCATCATTAGCGGTGTTTCAGCTATATATCGTCAGGAGTCGTTACGATAGTATCATCACCATCATTAGCGGTGTTTCGGCTATATATAGTCAGGAGACGTTACGATAGTATCATCATCATCATCATCATCACTAGCGGTGGTTCAGCTATATATCGTCAGGAGGCGTTTCGATAGCATCATCAACGTCATCATTAGCGGTGTCCCAGTTGTATATCGTCAGGAAACGTTACGATAGTATCATCATCATCATCATCATCATTAGCGGCGGTTCAGCTAAATGTCATCAGGTGACGTTTCGATAGTGACATCATCATCTTCATCAGTGATGGCAGGGTTCCAGTTACACATCAGTCGGAGATAATTAGGCAGATCCCATCATCATCGATGGCAGGATTCTAGCTGTACACCATTTGGAGAAAATACACCGACATCCCTGGCCAGGGGCTAGGCATATCCCTACTGTCCAGATCCACCTTTCCATCTACTAATACGAGGGGTCATGGCCTCGTGAAACCACATGGCAACCAACCATTACAAGTATTTATTTATGTATTGTATATGTATGTATATGTATGTATATTATATTTTATTAGTATGTATCTATTCGTACGTAGTGTATGAGGGGGCTCTTCACGGGTGGCACAACACCCGTGCGGATGTCTTCCCTCGTCTGGAATGGATTGAACGTATTGATGCATATCAGATTATAATAAGTACTACCTGGGAGGGTGGTTGCAGTCACTGTAGTGTCGCGAATGGCCAATGGGCTGCAGTTGCTCACAGGCGAGGGTTGGGGAGCCTAGGAAACTCCCCCTCCCCACTCGCATATTTTTGACTTGACAGGTGGCCCGGGACCATCTTTACAGTAGCTTCAGTATATATACCGTAGTTTAACTTAGTTTAACCTGGAGGAGTTGGAATTCGGGGGGCAAACTGGCTCTGAGCCCGGACGCCAGACACTGACGCGAGGGATGGTGCGGTACTTTGCACAGAAGAGGCCCAACATGAAAAGGCGCATCCAGGCTCAGGTCAACGTATCCGGAACTCGTGTCGGGAGAAGGAAGATGGGATCAGTCACCGATGAGCCTTTGGGTATGGAGGGGCCGAATTTAAAGCAACCACATTTTCCGCGTACACATACATTTACACATACCTTCTACAAACCCCTTATCCATTAGAACCCAACGTACCACTAGAATGAGACATAGGGCCAGATACAGGTGACGGAACTTAGGCCGGCCAGTAAATAAACGTAACAATGTAACTGATATAAAGATAATGCAGAGTAAATATAAAAGATCGTAGGGAATAAGCACAGCGAGATAACGGCGGAAGATAAAATTATTAATCAGCGAGGGCGTCGAAGACGGAATCATCCATAGGAGCGGCTACGAAGGACTCGAGGGCTTTCAGAGGATCTATGTACTCTATATGTGCATGCGCATGTGATAACGGCACGTCACTAACCTTTCCAGTGGATGGCGGTCGATCCCATACAGGTAGGACAATGGGGGATCGAGCGGAGAGGGCATGGAAGCAGAGGATCGCGCACTCTGGAAGCGCAGCTACACCAGATGCAGTGGTTTCAGTCCGTAGGAATGATAGGTAAATAATATAGGGCCACGGAACATAGTATGTTTAGCAATTGCACCGTAGGGCTTAATTGACGTGCTAGGTAGTTTTGTTTGCGTTTTCCATGAACATTCACGAACTTCATACCCCAGTATTTAATTTAAGTTTAGCTTGCGTTAGGGTTACCACTAAACCAATTCATCCCCTATAGTTCGAAACAAAAAATTACACAACGTGAACTGGGGAGGTCTTGAATAAAGCGAGGGTGTTCGGAAATACTACGTTAAAACCCGTAGAGTCTTCACCCGACGTAGATAAATAGCTGTTTGCCTCTAACAAGGCGTAAACTCAGTTAGGAATAGGATCGAGCTGAAAGGCGAAGAAGAGGAGCCATCACATACGTTCTAAAAATGCAATTACTAGATTTTGTATAATTAACTTAATTAAATTAATAAATTATAGAAGTCTCACAGAGACGAAGCTATTTCTAAGGGAAATTTATAAATAAAAGTTTGAAAAGATCAAACAGTAAAATAATATAGATAAAATAATAAAAAATTAAATAAATAAAATATATATATATTGTAATGAAATAATTCAGAACCTCACCCAAATATTATACCGTTATAATAAGCTTAAGATTAACCCGGAAGCTGATGTTCCCTTAGTGGAATATGTCATCTGAAGCGTTTCTATATTGCATCTTGAAGTAAACACAACTCCTACAGGAAGGCTAATTATATGATATAATCTATATTGCCGATATCTCAGGCTTTCACTTATGCACTAGCTAAGCTTTGAGAAAATTAAATATAATTTTTGAGAAGCGCTTATGGTTTATGTCCCCCTCATTTTTACAGTCAGAACTTTGAAAACGATTTTTTGTTTCATTGATTAGTTTTTTGATTTTTTCGGTAACATTATTTCAATAATAATTTTTTGAATAGAATGCTGGAACATAAAACAATTCTTTAACAGTAACATGTTTGTACGCCTCAATCCCACGTACGACTAATGTACCTATACTGAAATACCATTCCGGTATATACCGAAAGTACTTAATTTATTTAAATAATCGTTAACTGTTAATTTTTATTATCAGTTACAATTATTATTAAATATTTTGTTTTAATCCAATCACATTAATTTTGATATGTTTGTTTGCTATATTAGATCACAGATTTAAATACGAGTATATGGCGTGTTATTGGTTTATATAAAATAAAACACGTTTTTTACATGTTTTTTATGTTTTTTGATGTAATTGACATGTTTTTTACGACCACCACGACAACAGACGCTCGATTTTCTTTCCGCAAAGACTACAAACAATAATCGTTTGACCTACTTTTTTAAAGTAACAAGTATGTACATTTTTGAAGCACAATTTCATTAAATTTTTTCCATCTTTTGTCTTTCAGATAAATTATAGAAGTCTCACTGCAATGAATCTATATGGAAAACATGTATTTACAGGGTGGATTAGGGCTTACGACTTGAATGAGCTAGCTTAAGTAATCACTCAACATAACGTAACGTTCACCAATTCCACCTCAATAACATCCAGATATCAAAATATAAACAAAATATTGAGGTATCATACTCTGGTAATGATATCTCAATATTTTGAAGTTGGGATATTATTAGCAATATTATTTTTATAAATTTTGAAGTTTTTTGTTTGTAACATTGTGGAAATTCATTTTTAATATTTTAAAAAATGAGGGTAAACACAACTCTGTTTAATTCAAATATAGTAGAATAAAACAGTGTTGTGTTTACCCTTATTTTTATATATGTTCTTTTTTTCTGTTCATCTGCATTTCGGTCAAATTTTGTGCTCGGAAAAATTTCAAAGGTCTTCTAAGGTATAATATTAAAATCATGTTGCAAGACATACCTAAATACATTTACAGTTTAAATAACCTTCCTAGAACGGGTTGGACAGGATATATATAAATGTTAAGAATTTAAATTTTTATTTATTTGCGAAAACGGTTAAATGGTATCTCGGATGTAAAAATAATCAAAAACCGGTTAGTCAAATTAGGCGGTAAATTGGAAACGCTAATGGTATGCCGCTAAGAAGATCTGTGGTACGGAGACTGTATAATTTTGTATGTTGATTACGTAAGAACCTTATAGCGAAGCAGGCGAGTGCACTTAAGGACGCAAATAAAATCCTTATTTCTTGCTTTGGAATTCAATTTAGACTGAAAAGGAAGTGGATCGTTCGTGTGTCACATTGTAAGGGGAAGAAACAAGGGCATTTGCTCCAATGCCAATGGAATGCGTATATATGTATATATAAATTGTTTCTCTCACTGAACGAGAATGGTACATCGGCAAGCAACTGGTGTGTTACTGTGTATCGCTAACAGCTTATTTTTAAACACTTATTTTTAACGGTGAACAAAAAGTAAAAATTTAATTCAAAGTAATAATAAATAGATTACATAGGCATGATAATAATGATGTATCTTGAATGTCTGCGTATGCGCGAAAGGGACGGAAAATGCATGAATGTGACCATGTAGAGTACAGGGCGCGGTCATTCGAGATCGCGGACTTTCAGAGGTATGGTATCAGCCACGAACAATACTTTATCATCTTATATTGTTGTATATTATGTATATCGAGTTCACAATAAACCCCTCAAGAGATTCCGGCGTTTGATTACAAGACTCTGGCAGAGGACGGGAAAGAATACTTGACTGACGAGGTCGGTTAAGAACATCACAGTTATGAATATGCTTATCTGTTATCTTATTTAATTTTTTATTTTTTCATTGGACAGCGATTTTTTATGTAGCGAATTTGTACATTACAATGAATTTTATGATTAATTAAACATTATTATTAAATACATTTTTTATTAAACAGAATTTACACTCTCCATAATACGAGCCAATAGCTCGTGGTTTGCTTACAAGACCCTGACAGAAGACGGGAGGGAATATTCGACTGACGAGGCCGATCAAGAACATCACAATTATGAATATGCTTATCTGTAATATACATGTATTTCATTTTTTTATTGGACAGCGATTTTTTATATAGCGAATAGGTATATTACAATGAATTTTATAATAAATTTATCATCTGTTATTAGTGATATTCCCTGCGAAATCTCAACCTCTACTCCCACTATTGGCACTCTGTCCTTTCACCTTTCACACTATAGTATATAAGCACATAATTTTTGAATGTTTAGGCAGTTAAGATTCTCCCTGAAGAAGCTATGGTCGTAGCGAAATCTGGTTGGATTTGAAAATGAATATAAGTGGTATTTAACTAAGTTAGTTTTATTTATTTAATTATAATGTCTCACCACCAAGTGTTTGCTTTCTCCAAAAGCTTATTTTTTTGATTTAATAAAATTATTTTTTATTACATATTATTATTATAGCATTACTTTTTAATCCTTGTCATATTAAATCTTATAAACTAACTAACCTTAAAACTCAAACATTTAAAACAATAAAAATTAACAGATATAACTGACATATACAGGTGATCGTTCAAATAACGCGTCAGCATTTTCAATTATCTTTTTGAATATTTAATCTCATTTTAATAAACTACTAAAAAATATTATTGAATTGTTATCCAAAACACGCCTCTCTGACATATATTAAGAGTGATTGTTGGTTAGAAAATGGGTCAAATATTAATTATAATAAAATTTGTCCCTGACCGACAGACAAATTAATCTTAACAAAAGCATGTAAAAATGTTACGAAATCTTTGTTAATTAATCAATTAATTAATTAGCTTATAAATACTCCTCCCATAAGCTCAAGCTTTGGCTCATATTATGGGGAGTGTAATGTGTGTAAAAATGTTATAATATAGAATCAATTTATTATAAAAACATTTATCTACTGTATAAATAAATAAATATAATAATAATAATAATATTAAAATGAGAAAGATTAAGTAGCAAATTTTCAATAGTTTTCCAAATTATATATTAAATTAAATAATAAATAAATAATATTTTTTATTAAGAATTATTAAGAAATTCTTTAAATGTATTCTTATATACAAACAATAAGATATTAATATTCATAAAATAGTTTCAATGTAGATCATTTTCTCCATAGTATATTAGTATGCTTAAATTATTTAGTTTTTATGTACTGTAATCCTCCTGGTGCTATCAATAGGCTGTTTAAATATTTTTTTACATATAGTGATGTTGCCTACGTAGGGGATTACAATTTTGTGGTAGGAATATGTTTAAAAACATGTCTGTCAAGTGCGATTTCCAGTTATAAAACTAAGCTTGTTAGTGTCTTTCTTGAATTATTTGTATCTCTCCAAACTAAATAAAGAAATTTAAATGAATTAGACAACGTACAATTTTAATCAGGGGTTGATTTATTTTATATGCCTATTCCCAGCTGATTACAGCATATGATTATTATATGATTAAGCATATGTTAAGACTGTAATAATTTAGGAATGATGATTTAAACATGTTTATAAGTAATTCTGAGCAAAAACTTTTTTATTTTTATTTTTACAGATTTTTCTATCTTAAGTGTTCCTTGAGTGTTTTATTTCATTTCCCTGTGGATAGAGAACTTGTAATTTTTCAGGAAACTTAAAATGTTTACTTTTTGTAGACTTTGCGTGTCTGATAATAAAATGTGCTCGATCTTATTTCAAGGACTTTGTTATTGAGCAAAAGGTATATGGCGAGGATGCTCCCTAGAGACAACAATATATCTTATAAATTCTTACAAGGCTAGAAATCGACCTTCTAAAAAATCACGTATTGAATGGAAATTCTCAGAGATTTTTGGTAAACAGGTAGCCATTACACCGCCTTCCTCAAAATATGTATCTTTTTATAAATAGAAAAAATTGTTTTCATTTCAAAAACATTTGGTATACTTTTTTATAAATAAAATTATATTGTATTTATCTGAGAAAGAAATGAACTGTCAAAAAAACATCTTAACACATATGGGGTATTTTGTTGATTTAAAAATTTTCTCCCAGGAAACTAAAAATACAAACAAGGTGCTACGAGGAACTCCATTAACTTTTCAGGTCCTAGATGTAACTCACTCCTGTGGCTGCCTTAAAAGTTACGGTTTCCCGGCGACACCAGCAGGTTGCAAATATTAACATTTGCGAGGTATAAAAACAAAGGCAGCAATATCCAAAAAAAGTTAAAAAATGTTTTGAATACAGTATTACTAATTTAAAATGTACAAAATTCCAATATTTTGTATCTATCCCTACCAAAATTATATTTCATATAAGAATATAGGCTATTATCCTATAAAATCTCGAATTAAGTTAGTTAGAATTTATAGGGCTTCATGCAAGACACTGGTTTTCTTTTTGTGCTTGGTGACGTTACCTATAACGCATGCACTAACCATTTTGCTTTGAAGTAATCAGTATATAAACACCTAACTTCATTTAATAAAAACAGTTGTTTTTATAAGTTTTTATGTTGCTTGGTTGCCGATTTATATAGAAAAATTCAAACATTTTTTAATATCAAATAATATGAATACACTACAAATGGTGTTAGTTTTGAACGTGTTTCCATTGCCAGCTTAAAAAAAAACAAATGGCAAAATCGTATAAAGTAGCGAGAAGTACAGATTGTTTTAAAATATATGCAGATAATATTTAATGCGTAGAAATATTATACACACAAAATAAAAATGGTCACTTATATGAAGAGTGTATTTAAATTTTACACACGTTTATTAATTTATAATATACATATATGTGTTTTAAATTTGTCTGTGAATCTCGCCAAATATTTTTTTGTTACTGGCCAACCTATGTAGCTATAGCTAAGTTGACAAAATATGAAAGTATTTACGTTTTCTCTTTATACTGTTTATCGCTTTAAAAAACTACTTTTAGTTTGAAATGTTATATTTCACTTCGAATTAAATCGCAAATTTTACATAACGGAAGCAACTGCAAATAATTTAATTGATTAAGTATTGGCAATTTTAATGGAAGTTCATTGATGACTTTGCTTTAGAAATATAATTAATAAAAATGAACTTTGTTTTCATCACTTTGTATTGAAAAATATCAATATGTTTCAGAGCTCATGGCCTCTTCGTCAGGATTGATGATATTTTTCAAAAAGTGGTGAAAACAAAGTTCATTTTTATTAATTAAATTAATAATATCACCTAAAAATTATTTTGCTCATTTTGAAGAAGTTCCTATAGAAATCCCGGTGAATCGAACGGGAATCGATGAATACGAGCTTCTAAAAAATGGTCGAGTTTGTATGAACGTCTAGCCATCTGTTGTATACGGCGCCATTACTATATTTCAAATGCATCCAGTTTATTTATTTATTTTTGTTTCAGGCTTCACATCTCAGCACCGTACCGTTTAGTACTCGTTCTCACTTGAAATTCTCACACTGTATGTAATAATTCCTGTACGCCCGTGCATGCATCAAATATGCATACACTTTAGAGCTGCTTCGGGTCTGATTAATACTACCAACTCCACAAGTCTCTAGAGAGAAAATTAAGCCACCGCCTTGATGTTAATTAAAATAAATAATGAGAACAAATGGCTGTTTCTGAAATTATTTTTAATATAGTTTTTCATATTATTTATATAAGTGTAAGTCATATATGGTCACGGAATCATGACGTTGACTTTTTTCAGAATCATCTGGTTAGATTTCTGTGATTTGGTGTTTAAGACTTTTACTCTGCGTATACTTAATCTTCTGTAGTATATATATACGCAGCAAAAAACTCTTACAAGAAGAAATGAACCGTATTCTCCTTTGATTTCCAATCACCCAAGTAAAAAAATGTAAATTTAATAATTATTGTTAAATTTGACTGTAAAATCATTTATGATTTTTATTGGACGCCTCTGCCTCTGTGATGATGCTTGCTGGACATTGATTTGTTTATAAAAGATGAT
Source organism: Agrypnia vestita (assembly GCA_016648135.1). Taxonomy (NCBI): domain Eukaryota; kingdom Metazoa; phylum Arthropoda; class Insecta; order Trichoptera; family Phryganeidae; genus Agrypnia; species Agrypnia vestita. The sequence continues at coordinate 73,625 of JADDOH010013582.1, read as the reverse complement.
TTTTTTTCTATCCCGCGTGTATGGCGCGCACTCATTGCTTATTTTTCACGAAATCACTGCCACAGATTACAGGAAAGCGAGAGGAAAGATGTTGCAAATCATATAAAAAATGAATATGATAATAACATATTTAAGGAAAATAATCAGAAACATTATATTAATAAAGAGATAATTTAAAATGTAAAGGAAATTAAAACTTATATCTAGACCTTTTTTTTGATCGTCGTTGGATATACAATATAACATTTCATATTTGTTATTCTCTCGAAAAAAATCTTCAAATCCAATATCATCGTCTGCGATCAGAATGCTGAGAAAATTGGTACAATTGAAGACTTAGTATAATATTTATTTTAATATAAATGTAAATATCAGACTGGTCTTAGGTTGATTTTCAATAGAAAACGAAATTTAATAAGTCAAATTCCATAAAAATATCGTGAGGAAAGACGTCATTTGTCAGGAAATATTGATCGCTGCAGATGTTTTAAGGATATTATGAGGAGTTTCGATGATGATGGTAAATATCTAGAATGGTGTTGTAATATTGAAAAATATTTTCTATGAAAAATAGCATCATTTTTATCACAAATATATTGTTTTAGACTATGGAAAATGGATGTACGTTATTGATCAATTCTTTATGAATTCGTTATTTATCAATTCTGAAAAAAAATTATTTTTTACCGTAGTATAAAATATAAATTTTATATGCTGCACGCATACACTGATATACGCGTATGTAATATTTCATACAATACATTAATTACTTGCACTAAATTCACAATTCATTTAGAATACTGTACTCGAATATTAAGAAGCTGATTGTCAATTTACTAATTGTAATGTATTCATCGGGAATATTAAGAAGCTGATTGTCAATTTACTAATTGTAATATATTCATCCGATAGAAATACAAAATAATAATAAAATATTATAGTACTTTTATTTTATATAACTCATTCAAAATAAAAAAATCTAAATCTAAGATATGTGAACGCGGAATACAAATTGCATTGACATTCTTACTATTTTCAAACTAAGCTAAATTATTGTGCTTTGTAAATAGGACTCACTTGCTGGTCCCGGAATGTACTTCGAACCATTGAACACGAGATTACTAGGCAAGGTCACGACCATTACATTAACAAGCTACTCATGTTTTCCTTAAATTTCATTTAATTTTTCTTCCTCCTCTTCACCCAATTTTCATTTCATTTGGAGTCGGCGCTTCATACTTTTCTTTTCCACGGTTCCGCGTTATGAGTCACCGCCTCATCCAACTGGACATTCTTCAAGTCCTTCTCCATAATAATCCGCCATTAAACAAGTTTAATCAAATCAAAAATAAATATAGATACACTAATCAACAGCAAATTTATATGGAAATTTTTTTTTATATACTTTAAGGTGCTTAAAATGAATTTAATGAATATAAAGTTTTTAAGAAAAGGTGTTATCTGCGGCTTGTTCACTTCTATTTTCAAATCCAACAAAATAACCGTATCTGGGTAGTAAATTGAACATTTTGAAAATGAAAGTTAAGTATCTCTTGAAAAATAGTAAATTTATCGTATTGCAAAAGAAGGAAGTCAGAAATATTCCATTTATTTTTCTTCTCCTATCGAGGGTCGGTAATCATTCTGTTTACGTCGATCGCGTCGATCGTTGATCACGTCGATCGCGTTGATCGTCGACCACGTCGATCAAGTCGATCACGACTTTATTTACAATCACGGAACAACTCAGTCGAGTTACACTTATACCAGTCTTTCAAGTATGTAACCATGAGATTCGGCGTCTTCCTACGCTTCTTTTATCACTTATTTTTCCCTGGACGATGAGTTGGTTTAGAGTTAACATTGTACTCTCATAATACGTCTGAGATACTCAAGTTTTCTTGTTTTGATAGTTCGAAAGAATTTATTTTTAACAAGTTTATTTATAATATTTATTTTATGTTAGTTTTTACTAAGCAAAATACTAAATTTATCAGGACTTAAGCTGCCTCAATATCCGGTGTTAATTTTTTACATGACAGTTAATTTTCTTTATTAACTCGTTGAAGACCAGTTTAAGTTGCTCATGTGATTTGTATATAAACACACGAATTGATGGATTAATTTATGCATATTGATGAATTAAATAACATAAAAAGAGCATAAATCAAATTCAAAGTAACCTGAATGTTGTAGTTAGATATAAAATCTGTATACTATATAATTTTCTTGTAATTCTTATTATTACATATTTTTTGCATATTTCGTATTGTTTGCATTCTCTTTTATGCACGTCAAATAAAATAATTAATACTGCACAGAAATTTGATTTTTTCGCATTCGTTTAAGAATTTAAAATGACTTACATCAAAGCAAACGAATTTAAAATATTCAATATAAATACATTTTATTAATTTTATGATATTCCAACGTTTTACAAAATATTATTAAATAACAATGAGCACGTGCGCAGACAAATAATGTACTAACTGCTTGTATACTACAATATAATTTACGACTAGAAATATGTGATGGCAATATTGTATGTGATACCTAATATAATGATGAAAATATGATACAGCATCATCAATAAAATAAAATTAGTCAGAAATATTTAAAAAAATGCAAACTTTGTTATCGCTTATCTCCTTAACTGTTGGCATTTCACTCAAAGTGTAAATTATATTTTCGACTTAAGTTGAATAAAAAAAATCCTATAAGTTTTTTCAACTAGCTACGAGACCTGTGATCTTATATAAACGACTTAGATCTCTTGTTAAACATAAACAAATAAGTCGATTGTACTTGGTATACCCACTGTTTGATAATGGCTTAGTAAGCCGAAACAGCTGTCATATTTAAAATAACGCTTTACGCAAACTCACAGAACTCAATAATGATATATGTTAAAATTTTATTTATTTAAAATTTCATTCAAAATAAACATTGAGTTCTACAAATTAAATACAAAAACCAATAACCAATAAAAACCAAACCATAAATAAAAATTAATTACCCTCATCTACGTCATCCTTCTGTAAATTTATTTCATTATTTTTACAGTTTGTGAATACATTAAATATAAATGAAATTATGTTGAATTTTTATGTGTTATCAGTTTTGAATCTTCCGATGTCGGAAAAATATAGTTTGACTTGCGTAAATAAACCTCATATAAAAGGATGGAACTTCATTTAATTTTGAACGATTTTAATAATGAATGTAGGTATGTAGCTCTATTTGACTTAGTTACAAAAAACTGATTGTTGAAAACTGATTGAAACACGTACAGAGACGAAAGCCATATTTATTTTGTCTGGCACAAATGATAATTAACGAAACATATCAAATGAGCGAAGGAATTCTGAGATACAATTTGTGCCTTTGTAACTTTATATTTACTGAAGAACCATTAAATACTGGCAATAGACTGGAAATAAATTGTGACATTCAAGTTTATGTTTTTAAAATGTTTATACAGTAAATTTATTTCAAATGCCATGTCAATGACAAATAAAATACAAAATGCCAATGTTAGAAACATTATATAGCAATTTTTTTAAAGTCTCTTTTTTATTATTTGTAACGCCTATTTAGTTTTTTTTTTTATATTTTCATTTAAATCTATTATTGCGGCACGCGCCCTCTATATGACCATGGTATCCATTCCATAGACGATGGATATTCATTGAACCATACATAATTCGTTCCGCATATTAAAGTCTTATACTATTCCTAATATTCGCGTCTTTAAATGAAATGGTAATCTATAGATCACATCACAGACAATTGTTGGACAAATGCAACCAGTCTTACTTAAATGAAATCAAGTGACTGATGGGGTACAGTTAAAATACGAGACCTCTGTGTAGATCAATGGGGTGAAAAACGGTTGAGAGGATTATGAATGATGATAAAGGTGATGATTTGCATCTAATATATTCCAACCTCTACAAGATAAATCGTGGAAAATATGATAAAATAAATGCTAGTAATTTAAAATAAAAAAATCCCATATAATGTTTTGTAATGCATATTTTATAGGGTATATAAAAGAGAATGCATGAACCAACGTAAACATAAAGTAGCTACATGAAAAAAATATTTCCGCGAACTTTTCTAATAGAATAAGATTTCGAAGACTTACGCAGATAAACGAGAATTTTATACAAATAAAAATATTGTTAAAATTATTATTACTTACACACGTAAACCTGTAAGAGAGGAAAGAGATGTAAAAAAATTAATATTTTAGTAGAATGTTGTCATTTTCATTTTTAGGAAAGCAAAGAGACGTTAAAAATTAAAACTTTGGTAGAAATGTTTTCTATTTGGTTAGAAAACATTTGCAAATTGAAATTTACATATAATATATAAAAGATATACATGCGATCTATCATGATATATGCTGTAGAGATGCGGGCTGACATTGTACGCACAAAATGACTTAGAATGTCTGAAATAAATTTGTTGAGGTCCATTACTGGAAAAACTCTATGTGATCGTATCCGAAATGTAGACATAAGGAAAACTTGCAAAATAGGGGACAGCACAACTATATGGCAGCGAATGCAATGGACAACGCCCATCAGGAGGAGCACCAAAGTGATGGAGGGATAGCTAGACCTTGTCATTCCAGGAGGCGTAGTTTTCTGTACCACAGATGGACAGATCCAGTTAAAGAAAAAGAAGAAGAATTTATTAGTTAAATCAAGGTTTCTTTTAAAAATTAACTCTTGTGACTAATTTGTCTTGAGTTTACTCAAAACATGAGTTTAACAATTAAATAATCAATTAGATCTACGAACCAGCAACCAGCAAATGCACAGCATAACCTCGCAACGAGATAATCATATGCTTCGTTCGTATTTGATACAAAGTTAATTCGAATGCATAACGTATTCCACCTTTATCCCCCCAGGTATAGGTTTATTAACATAAGACTATATGGTAATAGCTTTTAGTCAAGTCGATGCTTAGATAAACATTAATCGAGAACTTGTTGACACTCAATGGAAAATGACTAGTTTTGTGCAACACTGCTGCTTAGTACAAGAAAGTAGTTAGTTTATTTTGAATAATTAAAGAAAATCTGTAGGTATTTTCAGTTATTTCAGGAAATTTATGGAAATGCACAGATCGGAAAAACATCATTTTTATATTAGTTTAACGTCTACTTGAGTTAATTAATTTATTTTCATAATTCCTCTTCTCTTTTCAAACAATAACATTTGTTTATCTTCGTGTTTATTTTTGGCATTATTTCTATTTTTCTGGATACATCAATTTGTATATTATTTCTTACGCCTGTCTTAATATTTCTGCTTTCATTTAATATTCAATGTATTTTTCCATTTAATTATGTATCACATGTATGTGCCAAGACGTTAATATTTTTCATGTGAATTATGCTTTGCTACATATTTCTGTATTTACTTTATGCTTTTGTTCTGTGTTCCTGGATACTCTACACCATTTTTTATGTATCATGCTTTTTCACTTTATTTATGCTTTACCAGGTTTACATTTTATGATTATTTTGAGTAATTTATTTAATTTTTAGGAAAATCTCAACACATATTTTAATAAAATACTATAATAAATAAAATATAATAATGAATGTCTTAAGATTTTCTATTAAATGAGTAAAAATATTATAAACAATGACATTTTTAGTAATATTAAAACTTCAAGAAGTATAATATACAATTGTATCCTGACGAAGGAGCTATAGGCTCTGAAACATGTTGATATTTTTCAATACAAAAAGTGGTGAAAACTTCATTGACTTGAAAAATTCATCTTTATTAATAATGTCACCACAAAATTATTTGCTCTATTTTGAGATGATATTTTATCTTTCTTTTCTTAAGAAGCGAGTGCTTGTATTTATAAGAGTATAATTTTTGTGCATGAACATAATATAATAAATGATTACGTTTTAATGAGATGAATTTTAATTATGCGTGTGATTTTTTATTTTAATGGCACTTTTGATCCGTAATTTTTCTGATGTTTTCTGGTAGGATTTTAAAATATTTTATCCCCAGATATGTATAATACTGTTACGTTTATGAGGTGTTAGAGTTTTACGGTAAGAATATGTGTGTTTGTAGTATACAAACTTCAATTATAAAACGATGCTTTTGTATTTCTTTAATAAATACATAAATTTTAATACTATTATTATAAGACTCTTTAAAAACAAGGTGTGTTGGATAATATATTTCTTTTTTAATTTATTATTGTGATTATTGGTAGTTATACAATTTGAATCCGGAGTACATAGACAATATCGAGGATAGAAAGCCAAAGCGCGTTAGTGATTATTTCGAACTTTACCGGAGAATTTTCTGTCAATCTGATTTTGTTAATATTTCTTTTATTATTAAACAATTTCCATACATTTTGAATAAACAAATATGAAAATTATTTAATAATTAAAGAAACATTGACAAAATCAGATAGACAGAACTTTTTTTTCCTCTCCTGTAAAGTTAGAAATAATCATTAACACCCTTTTGGCTTTCTACCCTCGATATACTTGCGAGTGGCGGTTTTGGTTCTGCGGCCTTAAAGTGTAAGGTGTTTGGCTACCAGGGTCAATATTATTCGAACAAATAACAACATTTGAAGTTCAGAACAACGTGCCGTATTTGCGCAATAGTGCAAACTTGGCTTTGTGCATATGCGTGCAGCATACATCGCGTATGGCAAGCTAGAATAAAACTTCTCATTTGAACTTAGCCTGTGAACAGACGATATTATTAATCGGTATACATATCATAAATTACAATGAGTTACCCGAAAATGACGGGTCACAGAATATCACTGAAAAAGGTTGAAGGAAAGTGATTTATTTCCAAAAGTTTATTGTATAATTTTATATGTAATTTTTTAAATTTATTGTAAGTATAAAAAGCTAGATCTATCGAATTTACGATGTTTTATATTATTGAATTTCAAAATTGATTATTTAGAAATATAAAGGTATTTCTCCAAATTTTGATCAATTTTATCTTTAACACTATTTATATTTCAATGCGCAATCTCGCAATATTTGATTATGAGTGATAATTGTTGTTACTGGTAAAACTAATAACGTAGCATTTATTAAGGTTAAACCATTTTAAATTATTTTTACATTATATTATACATTAAATGTATTAAAATCTAATTGATATATATGTGATTAATGAGAGTTACACCCGTTTTAAATTTTAATTACAACATGTGTTCACGTTTAAGTAAAGAAACAACATATTACCAAACTGGTCCCAAGTATGACCCTTGAAGTAAACCAAAGGTTACAAAAAACAGGAGTTAACTAGTTGATTCCTCTTAGATATGTATGATTCGAGCCACCTTAATGGATTGGGTAAATGCTGGCAAAAAATACTGACGATAATATTTTGGACGATAATTATATTGTAAATCTATATTAATCTATACTAATATAATAAAGAGGTAAAGGTTGTAAGTTTAGATGACGAAAGTAATCTTCGAAACTACTCAACCGATTTCGAAGATTCTTTCACCAATATTTAGAATGGACCTTAATAGTAGACATAAACTATATATTATTCCGTTAAAATAAAAATAATTTTCGTGGAGACCGATTTTACAACGTAAGTCAACGTAAATGCGTTTTTTACAAATGCTACCTTAACGGTCAGAGATATATGAAAAGTTGTAGAGTTAAATCCCAAATTTATTAGATATGAATAAAATATATATTTAAAAATAATTTTAACCTGTCGGGGGTAATTTAGTAGGTAATGTTAAATTCTTATCAAAATAAGTTACTTGTCAGAGAAGTTTTATGTAGATAAAAATTGCCGCATACACAACATTGTTTGGACGAGTAGTTTAGATTATATTGATTTTTCACTGATTATAGTCTCAAACTGAATTCCACGTAGGAGAAGCTGCGGGCATTGCTAATCTATATGTACCTATAAAACTCAATGTCTGTCTGTCTGTTCTCTATACAAATCTACACCGTTTTTCCGATTCGATTCAAATTTTGCATACTTATCTCCCCATTTCCCCCCTATTCTTTTACTCATTCCCCTCCCATTGATATATTTTTGATACAAATCTGTACCGTTTGACCGATCGGACTCAAAATTTTCAAACTCATTCTTTAGGACCAGTTGGGTAATAAAGGCGAATTTTTCCTTTCCCTTTCAAACCTATCCCCTCCCCAGATATATTTTTTGTAAAAATCTACACCGCTTCATCGATTGGACCCAAATTTTCATACATATTCCTGACGGAAAAAATATGCCATATTTCTTCCCTAGACATCCTATCCGTTTCAGTCTTGATTAAATGGAAATATTGTCGTAATTAGAGACTTTACAAAACAATGGAATATTTGTTTTCCCACATAAATTTATTTTCATCTTAGCCCTTAACCCGTGTAACGCCGGGTACGAACAGCTAGTGTAAAATAAAGTTAAAGATCTCAACGGTTGAGTATAAAAGGTAGTGTATAAAGTAGTGTATAAATATAAAGTAGTGTATAAAAGGGATATTTAATAATATCGTTACAATGTTGCAATATAAAATACACAGGACGTACTTATTTATGCACGCATAAAGTTTTTAAAAAAAATGTCAAGATTTTCTATCATTAAGTATTTATATCATAGTTAATTATTAGCATTTGTAATACTTGGACACTGGATGAAGAAACAAATGATGATGGGTACAAATGTATGGAACCTGGTACCGGCACCGGCAACGGTGCGACTTGAATAATAGGAGGCGTCGATACGAATTGTGGTAATTGTATTTTTTAATAGATCATACCTTACTTTCAAGACTATTGGGTCGATTTTTATAAAAAACTGTTTATTTTGATGTGATTTTCGTAAAAATCTTTAGAATCGGTTAAGTTGAACCGGAGATATGAATTTTCATAAGTATATTTAGAGCTAAAAATTCAGTATCTTCCGATGTGTATATTTCAAAATGGACATCTTATACCGGTTTGAAGTCATGAAATCTTTTTGTACACTTCAAAAGAGTTATCCAACGATGTATGACTCATCTTGATTGGACATCAAAATGCAAAATGCAAAATTGGGTACCAAAATGCCCATCCAACTTTTGAAATAATATTTGTATTAGGTATTAACTTTATACAGGGTGTACCAGAGCTAGCGGCAGAAACTTGGCCGTAGATTCCTGCCTATGTTACGAGTCTAAAATGTTCAAGCAACCATGACCTAATATAAATAGTTATGGAGATATGCAATATCAAAGTTTGCATTTTTTTTTCCAATATTTCTGACTTATTTTTTTCGAAATATTGAACTATCATAACAGTAACTTATTTCGATCATGAAAAATTCGTTCTCTTTGATACAAGTCGAATAAAATGATAAAAATCATCCAAACATTAAAAAAAAGTTTTTTTAGAAGGTTTTTATCATTTTATTTAAGTTGTATTGAAGCAAATTAATTTTTCATTATCGGTTTAAGTTACTCTAATAAAAGTTCAATTTTTTGCAAAAAATAAGTCAGAATAATTGAAAAGAAAATGCAAACTTTGATATTGCATATCTCCATAACTATTGATATTAGGTCAAGGTTGCTTGAACATTTTACACTCATAACAGAGACAGGAATCTACTGGCCAAGTTTCTGTTGCTAGCTCTGGTACACCCTGTATATTATTCATAAGTTTACAGTGTTACATAATACCTTTTAAAACATGATATTATAATAAAATAAACCAATGAGAATAGGCAGGATCGATTCGTAAAGGATTGTGTCAATGTGATGATTTATTTGTATCACCCTGACTCCACAGAAAATATATCAGAAGGTGTATACGATTCACCACAAACATTCGGGCTCCTTTCGGTGTCCGATGTACCTATGTATCTAAGAGCTCTGTTGAGTATTACAGGCAGTGAGGTTTACAGATAGTATACAGAAAAAAAGCTTATCATAGATTCACACTGAATTTAAGTTAGTAAAGTGCAAAAGGTTTTATTCCATATTTATCTTTTACACCCATACTTTTTATCTTTTACATCCTTAAAATAATTCATTATAATATTTTAAACATTGTGCATATTACACATTATAAAATAATATGTAGATAAAGTTTGCTGTAAATATGTGTTGCAGTTTGCTCAAATAATGAGGCTGGTAGGACACAAGTTGCTGATGGCTTACTTTGCCCACAGCTATTTGGCCTGCAGAAGGTATTAAACATTTCAAATGAGTTGGAAATTAATCTCAAAGTAATCTGACTTTAGTAAAATGTTTTCCTTTAGGTAAATCCAATGGAATTAATGAGAAAATTTACACAAATTTAACGTAAACTGATATTTAAAAAATATATTCATAACGATGGATGATTCATTATTACAATTAGCTTGATAAATATTTGAAGGTGGAAAAATTATTGAAATTTCTAATCTAAATTGAAAAACTTAAAGATATATTGAAATTAAACAAGTATATGTCCATCTCTTGGTCAGGGTACTTCAAGGATGTATATAAACCGATATACATCAGTAGTATTCGTGAGAGAGATAGAGACAAAGTTCTACGACCGCTTCACGCTAGACTTTAATATAACAACACACTTGACGCATGCTGTCGGTTATGTACACCACAATTATTATAAAACCGTCCAAAATTTAAAAAGGTTCTAGTTTTTCACGGCCGTTCAAAATCTTCTGGTTTGAGTTACCCGGGAAATTCTTCCATTTTTATAAGACCTTTTTGAAAACTTCTTAAAAATCTCTTGGTACCCGGCGCTTTAAAACCAATCTCGCCGCAAAGATAGTCAAACACAATAGATGGAACTAACATATAATACAAGACAACCCGTGGTATTAAGTTATCTCTAACATGGTATTACCACGGAATATATATTTACAGACACACCCTGTTTTCAACACGGTATTGCCAGCAGTACTTAGTGTACCTAATACTGAAAACGGTATAGCCTGCTTTCGACGCGCAATACTGCAAGCTTGATCCCAAAATCATCAACACAAATAACAAAAGATTAACCTTGATTATAGACCCTGCAATGGGATCTGAAACTTTGGCCAAAAAAGTTGTTGAAATACGTCTGAGTATACTAGAAAATCCAATTTCTTTTTTGGTTATCTATCATATTAATACGTATAATAAAATATAATATTATTTTCTACATTTACAAACTTCAGCTGATAAAGGGCATAGAGTCATTATTTTTATTAAGATGTGACTGATATTATTTTATTATTTATCTGTAAATAATTTAACAAGAAACAAATCGATCTACTATTTAATTGTAATAATTAAAATAATATATATTTACTACAGACAGGGGGAATCAATTGTAATGCGGTTTTCTCAGAGCAAAGAGAATTATTAATTAACAAGCTATAATACACCAGTGAAAAATCACGAAACATGAAATGGTTGACGTCTTTGCTAAGCCTTAGTATATAAAAATATAGTATATTTTTGACTCTCCACGGAGAGGCGGTGGTAGCATTGTCGCTAGGGTGCCGCGCTGGTATTTGCGCGTCCGAAGTTCGTCTGAGATTCCCTACTTGCGGCCGTGTAATTTCATTTTTAGCCGTGAATATGAACTCAAATTATCGACGTTACGGGAAGTTACGCACAGAGAGACAGACAACGAAATTATTATGTTTGATTAATGAAATAAAATAAACATCAGACAAAATTGATATACAAGAGCGATGCGCAATTTTCCCGTTTTTAACCTTTATTTGAATTTTAAGCAGCGGTTTGATAACATTATGCAGATAATATTTCTGATTTGTGTTACGAATTTTCAGTAGCGAGGGATGTATTCAAATATTTATTTTATCTTTGTTGATGTTCATTTATTTGCAGTATTATTTGATCCGATTGGGTGATTGTAAATGTAAATTGTTTCACTGATTCCAGAGTCAATATCCGCTCAATCGAGACGGTAAGCAATTACGCTTTTTACCCCTTGTAATTAATTGAATCAGCCCCATATTGGACGTGCCGTCTCCCTTCGGAGGGAGAGGCAAAATAATAATCGGGATCATAGGTGCGCCCCCTGGATTCACCGGCGTTAAATTGTAAATCCATCAGGGTTGAACATCGGACATGGAAATCTCACGGACAGTGATGTATGGGCGGGAGGGAGGATACAAAAGTGCGACCAGATTTCTCCCATTGGTGTTTAAATATTTGAATATTTTACCTGAATGATTACAAAGATAAAATGGTTTGTAATTGATTTTCTTGACTTTGAAACTTGATTTGCAGAGGATTTTAAAAATTGGTTCTATTCTTATTTACTTTATATACTTTTTACTCTAAATTACTTTACTTTATTTTTCTTTTATTCTTCTAATTACGTAACCATGAAATTAAATATTTAAATGGAGTCTCAATGAATGGATGGCTACTTACCTCAGAACAGGTATTTTTATGTACCGAGCGAGGTAGGTAACGATAAAGGCCTGCATACAAAAAATTGTGTATAGTATTTGTTGCTATCTTATTCATAAACTTTGTAAATATTCTTAATATTAATTATGTTTTGATGCAAGTTGTTATAAACGTTACGAGCTAATAAACGCCGATTTATCGGCACTGAAACAAAATACGCAAACATAATTTTAAGACCATTCGTTAATATTGTAAAATTGACACTATTTTCCAGATAAATAATGGATTGTTTTGTCAAACTATTAGGCCTATTTCGAAAATAGCAATATTTGGATCTAAAGATTGTTATCCAAATACTTTATAGATGAAAATAAAAATAGAAATAAAAATTAGACGAATTTATAGTAGGTTTTTTGTCCGTTATATTCACAAAACATAATATTCGAAGCACTCTTAAATGAAATAAGTGGCTATTAATTTTAATTAAACAACTTTGTACTAACCCCCTAACTAGTCAATCTACATCTCTTGGTTTCGATTCCACTGTATCTTCATCAGGACGGAAGCAAACTAACTATTCATTATCTATACTGTCGAATCTGAAAAAAACGATATTTTTTACTATTTTAATCATCCGATTCACTCTATATTTTCGGATAATCTTAAAAAATTGTTAATTTTTTCTTTAGTACATGCTTTCTTTGACACGAAATATATATTTTTTTAAATTTTGTCCAAAAACATAAAGTGAATTGAATGTTTTACGAGAGTAAAAAAGAAAAAGATTTTTCGCAAAAGTAGGGACTGTCGATATGTACGTTCTGTAATAATGGATTTGTCCTCAGAGGGATAATTATTATTAAAATAAGTAATAGAAGTCTCACAGAGACGAAGCTCTTTATATGAGATATGTGTATAAAAGTCTTTTTACAAGATGGTCCAGGGCTTACGACCTGTACGAGCTGGCTTAAGTGATCACCCTATACGATGCAACGTTCGCCAATTCTATTGTACAACATCCACACATACACAAATTAGCAAATTTTTTGAAAGTTGTATATGTGTACGTATGTTCCGAAACTAAAAACCTTTCCTTTAATTGAAGGAACTATACTAGGGACATCTCTAATCCGATTATGAAATAGTATACACATAGATTTCGCAGCTGGTAATGCTTTGTACTTTTAAAATGAAGTATTAAGCAATATTATTTTTAATGTACCTATGTATGATATTTTTCCGAATTAATTGACATATATACTAGAACACGCCGGAAAATGATTAATATTTATAATATTTTCAATTCTTTAACTTGTTTTATAGACTAGTATAATATATTATAACAATATTTTTATATGTATGTTCTGAGAACACAATTACTGGATTTGTGAACGTTGCATTGTGCATTGTGTACAGTGCATACAGGTCATAAAAACACTTCTATACACGTATCACATATAAATAGCTTTGTCTCTGTGAGGGTTTATAATTTATATTAATTAATCTATAATCATAACCAAATATAAAAGAAATAACTGCATATTATTATTTTTTAATCTAATGGCCTATATATCTAAAATGTAAAGTACGTGAGGAACTAACGCAGGCACTCAAAACTGATAGGCACTCCACAACACACAAAACATAAGTTTTCCTCTTGAACCATGTGCTGTGCTGCCGAAAGGGCTCTTACATCTGGCCTCATACACAAGTTTAATAGGTAGGAATACTCCAGAAATATCCCAGCGGGATAGAATGGGAAATAAACATATTCACAAAGATAAGGCCAAAATAGAAGTGTATTCCTATTTATAGTATAGTCAAAAATAATACTGAAAAAGTAATTGTGTAAGAATATTTTTCGCTGAGTCTTCCATTCCTGATGCCTTCAAATTAGAAGTTTATGTTTATTTTAGAAATTTATCAAAATTAATCTAACCGACCAATTTAATCGTAGTAAACTGAGAAACAAAGCTTCAGTTATTAAGTTGTTTGGCATTATAGACCAACGTATGTTAGGGTGATTTTGCGTCAATTAGCTTACTGCGATATCATGTTAATCTTAACTAGTTTGATAGGCACAACTAGACGAGAGCCTTTAAGTACCTACCTTCTTTACAGCTATATTTAACATAGCAGAATAAGTTAATATTAACCCCCTTTTTACCCCCTAGTTCAAACAGGTGTTTTTAACTTTAAGGATTTTACGTTTTTTAATTGATTTACCTCAAGCGTAAGACAAAATGTATGTATGGTGATGCCTGCCGACAAAGGAGTACAAACGTGCCCCACAAACGTAGGAAATAGGTATTCTCTTCTTTATTTTTCCGCCAAAATAAATAAATCGTGGGAACTGTCATTTGGTTAAGATGTGCACAGAACATTCATATGTAGGCGTGAATTTTTTTCGTCCACAGAAAGCGTCAGTATTTGAGTGAAGAAGTGTAGTTAGCTCCCGTTAGATTGTCAATTGTTGTGAAACGAGTAGTGGAAACCATTCGAATGGTCCAACAGCTTTTCAGGGATGAAGTTTGAGCATCTTATGATCTATGAGCATGAGAATAAATGAGTTGTACAACAGCTTTAAAAATGGTCGCACGTTAGCGGACAGCGAACCGCGTCTCAACAATGCGATGCACCAAGTGTGGATATTAAGTTAGGTTAGGTTATTATTATTTTTATTATTAGGTTAGGTTGGGTTGTTATTACAGTCCAAAAACTTTCGAATTAGTTGTGGGTAAACATTGATTAGATAAATTCAATTTCGACGGAATATTAAAGCTTGAAAAGCTGTTAAAAATGGAGCGGTAACTATCAATATTTCGTTTATTTATATCAGCTGGCTTTCAAGGTCTAGGGCAATAAAGAAATTTCACATACTCCAAATACCGATGAAAATATATGAAATAGAATCATATTGTCAAATTATATTCTGTAAATCAGTATGAAAATATTGGGTAATATTTTCATTTATAATTTTTATTATAAAAATGTTTAAAAATACGACTCCATTAAAACGAATATGATTTGTCGAAACATATCAATTATGTTTGGTATAGTGCCGTAGTATTTCTACATCTGGGTACCATACAATTGTGACAAACGTATTCGTTTCTAGTGAAATGAAGTATTTTGGCGGGAATTTAAAAGGTTGAATTTCAAAATAATTTTGAAACTCTTATATATACAAGAAAAAATATTTTTTTCGTAGACGTATTTTTTGACCAAAGAAAAGATTATTATATTTAAAAAATATGTTAAATTTTCCTATTGTTCGATGAGTTTAAGGAAATATTCTTATGTAAAACAAAATAATAATTCCTTTGCATAATACTTACCGTAACTTGTTTTGATGTCCAAATACGGATTACCTCTTGGCGGACTCCGTACTCTCCCGAAATGGCTCCATGTGATCTTTGGCTAATCCCTAAATAAAAAATGCCACTGAAATATACCTGATTTGAATCAAGAAAAAACACGTGGAAATCGACGTCCCAGCTGAACACCATTCTAAAAGACGCATTCCAAAAGTTTTTCCAACTATAGCGGAACTGCTGGCAGAGAGAGAGAGGGAGAGAGAGAGAGAGGGATTTGTCACTGGACTATTTTGAAGGAGGTCAGAGTAAGTATAGTATGTACAAATAAATTTAATTCGGCCGACCAATTTTTTGATATTTTTTTTTGTATTTTCTTTGAAAAATTAATGTAACGAATAACGTTTTCCCTCTGAGCGAGTATCGTTAAATATATCTGATGGCTACCATTACATTTTTGTCCCAGTCAGATTGAGGAATGGTCATACGAATGAAGGGTGTTTTTCAGGGGTTGCAAGTCGGAGGTTTGCGGGTGATTTGAGCGGGTACTTTGACGATTCATTCATACGATCCTTGATTCTGGCGTCAGAATAAATGTGGATATAAATTTTACCTTGCGTACGCTCGAACAAAAGATAATTCGCATTTGGAATGAAATATATTTTCTGGTCGGTTTGTTTGCAAAATTAACATGGCGAATTTTTACGAGAATTATTGTTTAAGGCGAGTTTTTAATATTTTTTTGAGATTTTTAAGTAAAATTTTACTTCCCTCGTTTGGATTAATCCATTTATTTTTGCGCAAATTTAATTACGATTATTTTGAAAATATTTCAACAAACCCTAGAAAATGTTATCTGTTGTTTTTAAAAGGTTTTATTTTTTGTTCATCATCGTAACTTAATATTTGAAAAGGTTATTAAATAAAGGATGTGAAATATTAATATGAAGAACATAATTCAACAAAAATCATGAAAATCTTTTTTTTTACATCAATGGTAATATAATATGCATTTTTATCATGTCTACTATTAAATATACTACGAGTTATCGTATTTTTAGCGAAGCCTATTAATCTAAATATATTTTTGCGCGCGTACATAATCGATAGCATGTTTTAATTGCGTTGATGAATTATTGTCTAGCGTGAAACGTTTATACCACTTTGTCATTTTCTCGCGTTTATATCGCCACGCATACATTAATGTCTATCGGTACATAGCTAATTTATTAATTTGTTTACGCACAAAATAATTTTATTTTTCTCTAAATCATTAGTCTAATTAATTTAAATATTTTTTTATTTTTTAATAAAAATCTCAAGAAATTAATATAAAACATTTTACTTCAAAAATTAATGAAGGGTAGAAATAAGTTCATTAATATTCATTTGATAATGTATTTTCAGGGTTTGTCAAACGCAGGTAACAAGGGAACAAGACTAATAATAAATGAGAAATCCACTTAGGAGTACTTTTAAAAAACACTAATTCTTTAATCCTTTGTAATGAACAATACATTCAGTTTTTTTTAAGGTTAAACCTCAATAAAAAAAACATTATTATGATGCTTATTTTATACAATTCAATCTTTGCCAGGCAGATAAACAAGATCATCACACTTAACTTAATATAGTAAATTCTGTTATGAATAATGGTTATAATTGTAGATAATTGTAGGTAATTCGTTATAAATAGCAGATTGACCGCGAATGCTACCAGATACGAGCGCGCAAAAATTGGTTATGTAAGTAAACGGTCATCAATAAAAAATCAAAGATCACCAACCTGAGAGACAAAAAAATAAAATAAAAATAATAATAATAGTAATAAATAAAAGTAATGTGCAAGACAAGCACTGCCAAAATACTATTATACGAACGAGCATTTGCGGTGGCAAGCTGAGGTGAGGACCTATCTACTCTCTATAATACTGAACAGTGCATCAGAAACGCATCAAAAACAAAAGACTTAAAATACACCCCTTAAAATATCATTTCCATAAGTTCGCTATTAAATTTTATATGGAATTTTTACAAAAATGCTGTAATAAAAATGATCAATTTAGATTATTTTTACATCCTTAATTTTAACTAGTGGCGTCTGTTTACTTGTTTGCTTGACGAAAAAACTTTGGATCGATTTTTAACCCTTTTCCCGTGATCCAATCGAGCTGAAACTTTGGAAGTAGACTCATAGCGACAATGAAGAAGATCTATCAAGAGTGATGAGAACAGAAGACAATGGATTGAAAGAGTTGAAAAGGCATCATCCAAGAGGCTAGAGCTCCAAAAGAGGTTTATTTCATCAGGAGTAAGTACGTTTCGCGAGACCACGACTGTGCATTTTGAGAAAAATAATGGAGAGCACGAATTTACCGATGCCAAGAAGTGGTCTTTATTACTTTAGTTATTTTCTGTTATTTAGATGCTTTTAACAGAAGTTATTAAAATACAACGCTTTGGTCGTTTACCGCACATTTTGTTTTCAGAGCTTTTGTGGTTTATGTTCGCGATTCAGGTTTCATTTGTTTCAAATATTTTGCAGTACAGTATAGTTTATTTATTAGATAGTACGGTTTACAGTTCAGCGGTATTAGCCGTAATTACGAAACTCACAATAAATTAAAACCGAATATTAGCTGTAAAACTTGAAATATTATATTATATATGCCCTTAATAAGCGCAATCAACTCTAATATTATTAAATTATATGGTAGATATTTTGTGTTGCAATATAATTACTATAATTAAAACTAAATTAAACTTTGCAATATGCAAACGTCAAGTTATTTTCTCACTTATATATTTTTAAGAGGAGCCGTCGAATAGGTGTTTTCTCAGAATTGAAATTTTTTGGATTTCATTGGGATTGAATTGTTGATTATTATCAATCCTCTATAAGGTGGTTTTAATTTGGAATGATATAGCTATAGCCGAAGGAATGATTGACATTTATTATATGGTTGGTGAATTCCGAGAATTTATTATATTTTAGTCAATGGAGATGTTCTTTAAATCGATTTTTTTCCAATGCTGTTATTGGTATAATGGTCCTTGCACGTATTATTACACAAATTTGTGATCGTGAAACGAAGATATGTTAAAAAATTGTCAAGAAGAGTTTTCATGAAATTAACTGAATTTTGAAAATGTTATGGCACATAATTTAGGTTATGGACTTGAAACACATTTTTAAAATAATTTTTGATATTTTATTAATTATTCACGTTTATTACCAATCACGGGATTTATGTAAAAAAAAATTAGCGAAGATTTACTCTTGTTCTTCCATACCCATACATTTTCAATTGTAGAAAATTTACCAATGTATAAAACTTTCTTCCAATTAGGGTCCGATGCGGCTAACCAAGGCCTGATCACCAATAGGCATAATAACTCTGTCGCTGATCGCCAAATCGTGAGTATAATTTACTCCCCGTATCCATCTACTCATCCTGCCTCTGCTCCTCTAATCCTCTCACACATACCATGTGCCACTCACATAATACACTACGTCACACAAGAAGATGCCTTTTGACGGGTGGGCATTTTCTCCCAAAACATATTATACACACAACAACTCGTCAAAAAGCTTTAAACTGGACCACTTTATAAGATCATGGCAAGTCTTTTGAGGGTGCCTTGGGTTGCTAGTGTCGTCAGTATTTGCTTCATATATTTTCTTTACATTTATCTTCTCTTCACTCGTCCAATACACATACCAAAACTATTTCAGCGTCGATTTCTTAAGTTTATCGATCCTGATATAAAATGATCTAACATTCACTTTTCATTAATTTGTTTCATTTAAAGTGATATTTACTTGAAGTAACTTAACATAAAATAATAAGATAAGATAAGATAAAAATAAATACTAATCATGTCATCATAAATAATACAATTTTTTGAATGTATGAATAATAATAATTAATGTACCTACACTGACTCTTACATTTGACAAGTTAAAGTTGATATTTTATAGAATCTAAAAAGTCGTTGATTAAAAAATATATATTTATCAAACTAACAAGCTTATTCGGGATTAAGACGACATTGAGAAGAGAGAAATAAGGTTGATTGCATTTTATACTCTGTTCTAGGGAATATTAAGCTTTAACAAGAATAGAGACAGAATCAGAAATTAATTTTCTTTCCACTGAAATAAATTTACGTTGTAATAACATAAAATACGCCAAGAAATTCTAACTGAAATCTTGAAACGAATCTACTAAATATTTAATTAATAATAAATTATGATTGTTTGATTTATACATTTTTTTTCATGACTTAATTCACAAAACCCTAAAAAATCCAACTTATTTTTATTTCCTTCATTTGCTAAAAATGGCTTTTGAAGGCAGCCTAACTACTATTTATTTAAACGCAACGTTTTAACTTCTTTGTAAAACGTTACCTAATAATGTTACGTAATATTATTAACAAAATAACAAGAATATACTTTGTATAAACCATTAATGTGTTGAAATTAAAAAATATTTCGGCGCCAGCACCAACAGACATTAACCAAATAAAGAATAATATATATGGAAAATGAATAACTAATAAAAATAACGGCTTTTTATATTCGCGATATGTTGTTCGTTATGTACACACTTTTTTTTATTTTTTTTATTTGAAAATATTTTAAATACAAGTCTTACATATTTGATACATAAAATCATTGTACCTCTCCAAAAAAAGACTAACTCTAGTGTCTGGAGAGGGAGTTACACTTTTATATATATAATATTATATATATATATATATATTTTTTTTTTTTTATTTTATTTTTTTTTTTTTTTTTTTAATCGTACTAATATAGATATAAGAAAAAAAAGTTATATAATAAATATGATAATATGAATAAAATAAAATATATGTCTTTTTAAACGAGATATTTGTTTTTCTTAAATATTTTTAATTACAATGTTTCTCGAAAATCTTTTGAGTGTTCAATGCTAGATGTTGCCAGGGCTCCCAATCCATTTTATTAACCGAAACTTTTAGAATTATATAAAATATTAATTTAAATGGGTTCGTATTTTATTTATGAACTGTTATTATAAATAGCGATTCATTAGACGAAGAATAAATTTACATGAGTCATTAAGAAAAATATACAGAAAAAAAACCCGATCACAAGTGGAAATATTTTTAGTTATATTGATAAGAAGTTTGAATTATTTAATTATATTATGAATTTTTTTCAAATCTCATATTTTTTATGTAATATATTGAATTAAAAAATAATCGAGCAAAACACGTACTAACATCATAATTATACACCTTTGCATCTATCTATTTACATATTAATCTGAAAAGTATTTGATGAGTAAGCTATTCTGCCTTATTGTGACTATAACGACTTCGTAAATTTGTTTGTTGTGTTTGTTATAAGACAAAAAAACTAACCAATAAAAAACAAGTTTTAGTTATACTCCCTCTTTCATTTGTAATGATTCCAATTTGATATTCTATCAACATATTCCTCTTCCTTTAAGTTCATGTGGAAAATCTAATTCATGTATATTATTATCCTTAAAACTTATAGAATATTGAAAACGTAATAATTGGTATAGGGGGGCACGGCGTCGGTGACACCGTCTGATCAGACCCATGGCTTGAGTTAGACTAGTTGAAACAGGTTTCGCGCCTTCTCCACGCGTCGGGGCTCCTTTCCCATTTGTATTGTTTCCAATTTGAAATAACCGATAAAATTTCGAAAAATCCAATATTATACTATAATTAAATTTTTAACACGAAAATTTGTTAGATCATTTTTATCGTCGCTACAAGTTTGCATGCAAAGTTTCAGCTTGATTGGATCACGGGAAAAGGGTTAAAATTCGATCCAAAGTTTTTTTGGCAAACAAGCAGACGCCACGAGTTAAAAGAAAGGGAGTAAAAATAGAAAGGCCGTAAAGTGTTTATATCAAATATCACGACGTCTATCAAATGTCATAGAATAGCGGTAAAGACGTGATGGTTATGTTTCATTGCCTGGGAATAGGGCCGGGTAAGTCATTCAATGTACATAATGTAAGAGGATGGTGAATCGGAAGAAATTACGTACTATCGAAATCTCTCGAAGACTCCACAATACTTTGGAATCGACTAGAACATTCTCGTAAACACTGAAAAAGTCAAGTAAATACTAGAAATATAGAGAAAGTTCTCGAAGCATCGCGAAACCAACATTTTCTGTATAGAAAGCAAAGCAAGTGCCGTGCGGAGGGTCAACCTAAACAAACAGATCGACAGGACAAACAATGAAAATAACATTCACAAACAATGTGAATGGTGAAAGAAAAAGTAAATATATTGTGCCAAGAATCTTTAATTAATAAGTTTAAAAAAAATTGAGATGATGCAAGACAAAAAAAACTCCATTGGCTCTAAAAAGTATAAGTTAAAAGAATATATATTAAAGCTATGTACCTAATCTTACATTAATTTAAAATTATCATGTATCAATTGTAAAAATCATGCAAAACTCGATAATGACCTACTCTATAATCCTCATTATAAAATAAAAATTATTGTCAAATAATATTGAAGGCAACAATGCCGTAAAACTGCTGTGCAGTTTGGCATATGTATCTATGTAATAAGTATCAAAAAAAAATATATGAAACAAACAAAAAAAATTTGGCGTTTGAAACGCATCTTTACTATCGATAAATCGTAGCGAAAACAGTATGGCCAACGTACTATAAATCGAGTGATATATATAAAATCGAACGAAGTACTCTCTAAAGTGATCGAAACAGAAAAAACGAAGAAAAAAATATAATGAATTCCTCTCCTACTCGCGAGAAGAGAAAAACCATTTTCAAAACTGTCACTATCTTTATTGTAAAAAAAATATATTTATCTATTAAATAATTAAATAAAATAATTTAATAAGTTCGAATCAAGAAACAGTGTAATAATAGGTATGTAAAATATTCTGTAAACATTTAGTGACTGTAAAGTTAAGAACAGTGCTTCGGATTAACTCGTGGCGTCTGCTTGTCTTCTTGTGTGACGAAAAAACTTTGGATCCATTTTAAATCCCTTTCCCTTGATCCATTCGAGCTGAAACTTTGCAAGCAGACTCGTGGCGACGATCAAGAAGATCTATCAAATTTTCGTTAAAAACAATCAATAAATTTTTGGATTTTTCAAATTTTGAATGGTTTTTTCGTACAACTTATTAAGTTGTATGAAAATATTTAAACGCTTATGGTAGACGCGAAACCTGAATATAGTATTATTTTGGATTATTTGAAATTTTTTACCACTCCCTTTCGTAGCGTCGCCCGACCGAAGCCCAACGCGTAGGTTAAGCGAAAAAAAAAAGTTTCAACTAAATAATCAAATCTAATTAAACTAGTAAATAAGAAAGGGAGTATAATAAAAACTTGGTTTTTATGGGTTACTTTTTTGGTAAATTAACACAACTTTAAATTATTTTGAGTGTTACATTTCACACAACAGAAAAATTCTCAATAATACAATTTAAATAAAATGTACTAAGAACATGCACGCCGGCTCATCCTATTTCATCATAGCTTCTTATTCGTCCGCCCTAAGGTCAGTTAGTACTCCGTTGTCTGCCTAAAAAAATAAAAACAAATTATCCTGATTCATCGTTTTCCCTGGGCAGGACATTAAAATTATAATATTCCCTTGCACCCCTTGGTGATACGCCACTGTTAGCAGACAGGGGCGGCGGGCACTCCCTAAAGTGGCGCACCTTTCTGTTATAGAAAATCAATAACAATCTCTTTATCGGGCTGGCGCGTGAAACACGTCATCATGTCTGTGTGTTGTAGACAAAGTTTACGGTTATTTGAAACGCAAATGTTCGCCAATTTTACTGATCAAACTAATTTAAATTTTCTCATGCCTGTCGATTTACTTTTCCACGTAAGGATTATTAAATAAATCTGCTTAAAGCGTGTTACAGATGGAATTTCTGTAGGTTAAAATGGAATTTTTAAAGTAAAATATCTATACCAAAAACTAATAAAACTGCTTAATATTGGGTAAAATAATATTATTATTTTTTATATTTGTATTTATTTATTAATAAGGGTTTTAATCATTTTTTGTTTTGTTTCCATTGTTGTTTTATTTCAATGAAAAGTGATACTTTTGGATTTGATACTGTTTTCTTTAAAATGGCAAAAAGAATATCCCTTTTCAAATGTGATTGTTTTGTTATAAGAAATATTTATAAAATATCTTTTGGTATTTTGTCACGTAGATATAAAAAATATCATTTTCAGTGCATACAGTAAGTACTATTTTAAAAAAGAAAACGAAAAACTCTAACACCATTATTTCAGAAAGCATATTTGGAAGGGTCTTGCGTCGGAGGGCGATATGGCAGTTTTTATCACTGCCTTTTAAAGCCTCTATTAATTTAAAATTTGAAAATATATGCAAACAATGTTCATATTTGTCTCTGATGTTAATAATGTTACGGGATTGTGGCAGCAAGAGACAAATGTTTTATTTACTGACCAAAGTCTTTGAACACGAATTTAATGCAAGCACTTTTATTTAATTGGCACAATTTCGCACTATTTGTCACTTATCACTCGAATGAGGAAGAAGCTCGTCTTTCTAGATTCGCACTGTTGAACACTTTTTCTCTTGAACGCCCGGTAGGTACTCTCTTAATTTATTATCCCTGATGACACTGAATCGCCACTTTTCTGTGTTTGCTTGTTTTCTGTGGTTTATCTCTGGTTTCGCTTCTGTCAAAATAACAACTGTCGCTGAATTGAAACTTTTTGTGTATTTTGGCGCGAATGGGTTCTTCTGGAATATTCCAGTCCACCTAGGAAACTTCGATAATCCGCCATTCTTTTCGATTTTAGAATCTTGTGACAAAAATATAATTTAATACAAAACATTATTTGATCAAATTGTGTATTTATCGCAATAATATCACATAACACTTCGTTAATTTTGCCGTAATGAATATTATAAAATACAAATGTGGGGTATAAAAAGCAAAGGCAGCAAAATTATCATCAAATCAAATCAAAAAAAAAATTAGTGCAGTCATCGAGGGTTACTAATATATAATGTTCTGATTTAGAGATTATGTAGGAATCTTAAATTTATATGATGACTTTGGAAGGGATGGGTACATAAAATATAGAATACAGTACCTTTCAAATCAGTAATCCTCGGTGAGTACATTCAAAACAATTTTTAATTTTTTTGGATGTTACTGACTACTTTTAAACCCCACAAATACTAAAATTATTTGGAATTTGGTAGAAATCAGTTCGTTTCGTATATGTTTTCATCCAAAATGGCACAAATATTAAATAAATAAAATATTTCCAATTTAATGATAAAAAATGAGAAAAATATAGAAAATTGAACGATATTTTGGCATTTCTCATAGAAACTTTACGCGTAAATGAATAAGCACGCCCCGTCTATTTTGCACTGAAACAATAAACATACAAAGAATATGAGGTTATCAGAGTAATTAAAAATAAATTATTCAATATTTAAATCACTATAAAAATATAAAAACGAAAATTAAATCATATTTATGGCGACATAAAAATCAATTCATATTTAGTATTCATCATTTGGCTTTGTCCTTTAATTCAGAAATGATTAAATGTTCTATCTTTAGATCCTAAATACTCAATCAAAAGAATAAGCCGAAGAACTTTAAGAAGAATCCTTGCGGCACAATTAATAAAACCGCGAAATACAGGAGCCTACGTCAGAAATTCCACAAAGGCAAGGCAAGGCAAAGGCAAATGATTGTCTACCGCCGGGCCTGCCTCGTGCTTTGGGGAGGGCTTTGCCAAAGTTTCAATAAGCCAGTATCGCGATTGATTGATGGAAAAACTTTGCGATACTTACACAATATTACAGCTTATTATAATCAATAAGGTCATGAGCTTAACCTAAAGGCGTCATTTTAAATGAGTAATAAATATAAATAAATTTTTTATTTTAGTTATTGTGTACCCACTGCATAAAAATGTCAATTGACTCGAATGCTTTAATTGTAGGGGTATTTCGTTGGTAAATACCGACTGCAAATACCCTGTTTAAAAGATTACTTCCGTGGAAATTGTTGAGAAGTTTTGTTTCAGGCCAGGAAAATCGTATATTGACCGTATATTCTCTCTTAGATAGTCCTTAGTAAAACCTTGGAATACGATAACGAAAGTCATCGCCTCCTCGTAGACTTAAAGGCTGTGTACGACAGTATCAATAGGAATGCATTGTGCAATGCAACGAGTCAGTTAGGAACACTGCACATGTGTAGAGTCAGGTGCAGTTATCTGTCCGAGATTTTAGAAGCGCTCCATGAAGTGAGACTTGGAAATGGATTGGCTTACCTCTTATTCAATATAGCTCTAGAAAAAGTTTATTGGCATTGAGATAAGAGCAATGATATTCGATAACTCCGTGCAACTATTTATACAATTTGACATTGCATTACAAGACATATAGCTAAGGAACAAATAAGCCAAATCCAAAATAAACTAATAAAGTGTAGGCCCTCACCAAGCACATGAGCAAGTCTCATTTTTGGAGAGGCAAAGCAATAAAATAAAATGTATCTAAGTAGATTGCAATAGACAAATGTATTATGATTTAAATGTAGTTTTAATATTAAATAAAAAAATAAAAATAATAATAATAAAATAAAAATAAAAAAAACTGTTGTTCGACAAAATTACAAAAACTCCCGAGGCCTCCTGAAGTGATAATGTACTCAAAGTCGTATCTGCCTTGGAGGTCCTGGAGTGGTGCAGAGAGCTGGTGCAAGATCAAGATCAGTAGAGGAAGACTCACGAGTAGGCCAAGACTCACGAGGGGTTGTAAATCTAACAGTGATGGTGATTACAATTTTATTTTGTACTGCCGATAGATTTCAAAATGCCCAAATTTTCGTCAGAGCAGAATGAAATTAATCAAAGATTTAGTCACTATCACTAACCGTACACTGGTGAAAAATCACGGGAGAGGCGTAAATTAATGGTTCGCGTCTTAGCTAAGCCCTGTTTTTACAATGTGTAGTATATATAGTATAGTTTTGACGGGCCGCGGAGACAACGAAACGAAAGGCAGACAACGAAATTATAATATTTAAATTATTTGATTATCAACTCTCCTAATTTAGAAAATACGTACGTCCATCCGTAACTTGCTGGCATTAAGAAAAAACACTAAAATGTAATGATTTGCCGCTAATGAGGCGCGGGCAGCCGAGTGTGACACGTCATCAGCGTGCGGTTCAGGCTACATGTCATTATTGTATAAATATTATTATGACCATCAACAAATATTCACCAAAAATGTCGACATTAAAGAGTTGCTGCTGTACATAAATATACTTAAGGTTAGGTTAGGTTAGGTTAGGTTAGGTTAGGTTAGGAACTAGTTCGTAAGTTAATCTGAAATAAATTAAAGATTTAAGCGAATAGTCAATTAAAAATAAAAATCTAATCGCGAATTTTCAGCTTTAAAATCCTGCAATTATTACGTCCCATGATTTTTACGGGTTTACTACAAGTATTGGTATAAACACCATGGAGATATCTATTTTATTAAAAAAATATATTAAGATGATCGTATTATTTATAATATGTTTAGTTTTTTTTCGTCATTATTTATGTAAGATTAAAAAAATATATAAATAACTAACTTATTTACCATTATACCATTTTGCCGTGGGAGTAGGCAGATTTTTTTGTACTGACACACGATCTTGCTTCATTCTCATTCTTACACATAAACTTATTGTATATAACTTCAAACTTTTTTCCAATTTCAAAAAAAAACTGTTTTTTGGTGGTGAAAAAATTTCGTGACAAGCCTCTACAGTTAGTTACCTTTAGTAATGTTAAGGATTTCAATATACGAGTAAAATAGAAATCTTTCAATAATAATTGGTGTTACTGGGCAATGTTATAATCCAGTAATGTTATAAAACAACTGATGTGATATCAAATAGTATTGACTTTGCACAGCGATGAAAGAATGAAGTAAACACTTCACTTTTCAACAAATACGTTTCGTATTTACGTTATTTCCAGATAGCCATTTTCCCCACGGACTTAACCGGAAGTCTCGCGGATCCTGAAAGGATATAATCCAAACACACTTCAATAGCTCCTGAGTAAAATTGAAACTTTAAAATAAAATATACTTTCAAAATGAATACGTGCACTTTGATACATTCAAGTTATCATACAAATATAAAGTATATAATGAAAATAAAATTAATACTTAATTTATATCCTCGATATAGATATATACATATGCCTACGAGGTTTGATAAAAAATAGGCGAATCTTTTTTGTGTATTTTTCTAGAATATTCTACCGAATATCTGACGTAAGTAGATATTCGGTAAGAAGAAGTATCCAAAAATCTCAATGTAACGATTCATTGTAAAAACTGTAAAAATAATGTAACATGCAACACTGAGTGCACAAAACTTAATCATAAGTCTAATATTAAATATTTAGGAATAATAATTGACAAAAATGTCACATAGCAAGACAATGTCAATCTGACCGTGGAACGATTGAGAAAACTAATCTATGTTTTTTACAATCTACGCAATATATTAAACAAAAATACTATTAAAATGGTGTATTATGCGCTGGTGCAGTCCCTCTTACAGTATGATATTATTGTGTGGGGAGGAGCTTATAAGTCCACCGCACAGCCATTAATCATAATACAATAAATAATTATTAAAACGATTTTCAAAAACCTTATGACTGGTCTACTGTTAATATATTTCACGAATTTAATGTACCATCACTCACAAAAATAAACAAAACAAACTCCCTATGGCAAATTTACAAAGATTATTTTATAAACAACACCCCTTAGACTATATAAGTAATAAACATAGACAAAGGGACAAATAAAGATACTAACTTTAAGAACCACCATGGCACAACATTATTATACATACTTGGGAGTTAAATGGTACAATACATTGTTGTCGCAAAACGAATTCCAAGAAAGAAAAATTCAAAAAAGTAACCATGAAAACCAAGTTTTTACAATACTCCCTTTCTCATTTTCGGGTTTCATGTCTACCATATGCGTTGGAATCTCCATACAACTTGTATGAAAAAAACATTAAAAATTTGAAAAATCCAAAAATATACTATAATTTTTATTTTTTTAACGAAAATTTGATAGATCTTCTTGATCGTCGCCATGAGTCTATTTGCAAAGTTTCAGCTCGATTGGATCACGGGAAAAGGATTAAAAATCGATACAATGTTTTTTTGTCAGACAAGCAATCAATCAATCAGATTCCACGAGTTAATATAAAGGGAGTAAAAATACGAACAGTTTAAGAAAGAAGTCAAATCCTTGATTTTGGACAACGATGTATTGTAACATTGCCCACATGTCTCAAATAGTTTCTGTATAAAAAAATTACTACTTCTAAATGGTTTCTGCTTTTGTACTGTAATTTGGCTTGAAAATACTTCTCCCATAAGCTCGAGCTTTGGCTCATATTATGGGGAGTATAATGTCTTTAAAATATTATATCATAGAATTCATTTATTGTAAAAAAACATTATTATGTATCTACTGTATAAATAAATATAATAAATAAATATAAAAAAAATATCTGATATATGTATATATCTGACATCTCTGACTGAGGTTTCGGATCCCATTGCAAGGTCCATCATCAAGGCTGCTGTGCCCCATGCGCATCAGCCCCAATGACTGGCTTCGAAATAACGTCTTATCATTCGTCAGGGCAGCATAAAATTAAATATCTAGTAACATATCTATAAGGTCCAGCCACTTGTAAAATGCCTTTCCACTTCTTCATATTCATTAACTCCTGCTCCCATACCTTATTTGCCCCTAGCTTCTCCAGATCAACTAGTATATTGTCAATGAGGTACTGTCTGGATATGTCCAGCGGTCTTTTCCCAGTTGGTAAAGCCCCATGTACCGTTTTTATAGCTCTGTCATTAGATCTGATAGTAATGGCTATGAAAGATTGTTGTGGTAGAAAACTAATAATTTAGATTAGAAGGAAACAAGTGCATTAATATATAATACTATCATTCTTCCGCATACCGCATGATTACTGTTCCAGCATATTATTTATAAGCAAAGAAGGAATGCTAAATAATCTACAAATCGTACAAAAAAAAGCATGCGTATAATATCAGTTAATCAAAGAATACAAAATAATGTTTTGTTACAAATATTTAAAATCAGACACGGATTATTGCCTAAATACTTTGATAATAGAATGAAACAAAATAATATTTCATTCAAACAATACAAGAGGTGCCGACAGCACAAGACTTCAAAAGAAAAAGAAAAACAATTCCCGAAATTGTTTAATATATAAAGGCCTTAACCATTAAAAATGATATACGCGGGGGTGGTTCAGGTAGCGGCTTATGACCTCTACCTGCTTTCCTGACCTGGGTTATCACTCTGGGTAGCAATAGTCAGTAAGGAAGGGTGGGAGAATTCGATATCTTGCCAAAAACTTCACAAAACACAAGTTAATGTAAAGATGTTTAAACTGGAGGGCAAATAGTTTATAATGAATAACTTTAGATAATGTAACATAGTAAATTTAAATATGAATCATGTATTAGTCCATATAACAAATTTATGGAACCAAATAAACAGTGAAAATAAATAAATATTTTTTGCATTGTCGCTGTACCTCTAAGAGCCTATTGCAAAACCGAGTCTACCTAATTTTATACAAATATGATTTTACACAAAAATGTTTTTTGTTAAATTGAGATCAATTTTCCATCCACCATTAATTAAGTAACCCTTCCGCTTAAGTCCAAATTTTGGCACCTCTTAAAGATTTCAACTGAGGCACCCAGCCGAAAACTAGGTATTTAACAGGTAAAGACCAAACACATGTCCAACGATACGGTTCAAGAGTGACATACCGGCTTTTGTATTTCCTCTGTCTTTTAACACGGGTATATTCCCGGTTCTCGTACCCTTCTCAGTCATTTCACATGGTACCCATCACAGGATAACGCTAACTATATGTATACGAGTTCATAATACGCCTCGACTATTGCGCAAGTTGAAAAAATGACCTAAAATTCTACCACGTAAGTTTTCCGCAGCAAGAAAATTGGGATAAATAAAATAACGAAGAATTTTCTGAAGATACTAAAAACAATTAATCTTGTCCACGTCATCGCTAGTGGCCGCCATTATTAGCACTTCAAGAAGGGCTTCTTAAATCTGATAAATTTACTTATTTTTATTAAAGCAATAATCCGCCACGTTTAATGTTAAGTTAATAGAATAAAAAATTTTTAGGCCTTTCTTTTTTTTAATCATTTATTTTAAATCAAATTAAATTTTTTTTTTAAAAATTACGAAAATTGAGACATTAAATAAAGAAAGACATTAAATACCATATTCATATTATATACAATGTTATTTTTGATAACGAAAATTTTTGAAGACATTGAATGCAATATTCATTATTTTCAAAAATAAATTTGATTTGCAGTGAATAAAATATCTATGCAATCGGGATCTCGGACCAGTTAACAATATGAATCCCGAGTTATGTATATATATAATCCCGAAACATTCAGGATTATTTTCGGATTGTTAAAATTAGAATGATAGAATTATAATACGCATGATGCTTTGTTGTCGCTTCGGTCATACTTAATTACTTATTTCCCCGCTGGGATAGGCAGAGATGACGGAATGTCACATTATTCCGTTCTGATATACAATTTTCGTCTCATACACATTCATGCATAGATGCTCCTAACAGGACTATCTTCCAGTATTTGGTTAACCTGCCTCGTCTTTCAAAGTCGCCCTCTTTTTCTGGCGCCGTCAAAACTTGCTTCATAAATCTTTCTTACTATTCTTACCACCTTTATTCGCTCTAAGATTCGATGCTAAGATTATTTTACTATCATTTCTTTCCTTATTGTTTCTTTCTTAATTTTATCATAAATGGATTTGCCACAGACCATAACTCAAATTTTGATCTCATTTCCACTGCATTCAGTTTACTTCCATTCCTCTTCTGACAGCTCCATGCTTTACGTCCAAATATAAATATTGGTATCACAATTCTATTATGTATCGCTTGTTTTGCTTTAATCCTTTTACAAATTATTTCATTCATAGAATTATTTGGCACATTCATACAAAGCATATTCCCTGTAGTCACCCTCCTCTTGATATCTTTCTCGGCCTTATCTATAATATCAAAGATACTTCCCAAAAACACAGACTCATCTTCTTATTCCTACTAGTAATTCACACGATAGCCTTTTTTATTTATTTTTATTTAATAATACATACACTTTATTGCATTTTATTTAATTCTGGTCTCTTAAATCTTTGATTAATACAATAAGTTTTATTCGCTGTACCTCTCCAAAAAGTGACTAACTTTTGTGCTTGGAGAGAGATCTTTCATTTTTCTTCTCAAATAACATCAATTTAGACTTATTAACATTTATAATCAGGTCACTTTCCCTGACTGCATCACACATCCTGCTTGCTAGACTATGTAAGTGTTGTTTGCTATTTGCCATTATTACTGAATCATCCGCGCACTTTCATCGATATCATATTATTCATAATATAATTTTTCCCCACTAAAATTGAGAATCTTGCATTATAATTTTAGCATTACTTTGTATTCAAAGATTCGCTGCTTACCTTTAAATAATTATCTTACGTCGCTTATTTCTTTTTAATAAATGTTACAAGTTATAGCCATTTTGGACTTCAAAATTTAATCCCAAATTCGCGGAATAGCGATTTCGCCTTAAAATTGAAATAGAGAGCAAAGTGGAGCCAAAATCATATCTTAGGTTTGAGATTCTTCTGAAATATAAAATTTTATTTTCTCATCTTCATCAATTTTTAAAACAAAATAAACATTCATGATATTTCAGTCATATCAAACATACTTTTCTGCCGTAATACTTACTGAAAGGAGATGGTGTTTGAGAAGAATGAAATGGTGACGGCATGTTGTTTGCAAAAGATGAAGCAACTTTTCCCGTGTGGAAAAATATATTGAAATATGAAACAAATCTCTTGGGCAAAGAAAATTTTATTTTCGTTCAGTCCTTGATTTATTTTCGGCAAATATATTAATATGCTTTGGTAGCGAGTTTAATATTTTATATTAAGTTAATGTGTGATTTACGTGTAGTATCAGTACATTACAAGACCAGTACAACTATTAATGGATGAGGGTGCGGTTTTTGCATCGTGCCTTGTATCTGAAAATCTTTTTTATAATTATGTTGTCATTTTATAATTTATTTATTTTTATATACCGTACAAAGTCTTTTAAATAAGAAAATCATACATATGTAAGTGATAAAGATCGCTATTAACAAAATAAATAAACAAAGAATCACCTTGATAGAATAAAAAGAAAAAAACACCAATACTTAAATAATTACAAAAACAGAGTTATAATCATATCGAGTAGTGTGCAATAGCACTCATAACATTAGATTTATAAGAATGAAGATTTATATTAATTTTTTTACACTACGTTATACATTACCAAGTTTCTGAATTTTGCAGAATGGCGAGTTACGTTCCACATCGGTAATATTATAAATACAATATAATTTCGTTTGCACTCTTGTGTTTCTAGTAGGTTCATGTAGGTAGATATTAATCTTGTAAAATAACAAGACTGTTAGTAATTTATTTTTTGTATTTGAAGAGAAAAAGTCAGTCGGATATTTTCCTTTCATAAAATTAGGTTTGAAAATTAGTGACAGATAACAAAAATCAGAAATACTCAATCGGATTATTCATTCTAATGTAAAATCGTCGATTACTTGCTGCTATCACTAGCCGCTACGCGCCTGGATATAGCTACTGCGCGGACATTGGTCTCTGATGGGTCTTGGGACCTATCTAAATATAATAATTTCGTTGTCTGTCGGTCCGTAACTTGCAGGAATTACAACTTTAGATTATTTGACACGCAACCAGCG
The DNA here is from genome assembly GCA_016648135.1 of Agrypnia vestita. Classification (NCBI taxonomy): domain Eukaryota; kingdom Metazoa; phylum Arthropoda; class Insecta; order Trichoptera; family Phryganeidae; genus Agrypnia; species Agrypnia vestita. Next base: position 39,877 of record JADDOH010013582.1, on the reverse strand, counting down.
GGCGGTCCAGGTAACACGCAAGGGTCGTTATTTATTATTGTCCCGTAATGTTTTACGGGTGGACGGCTAGTTTAGATATTATTAAGATAAAAGTATTTGAAACCGATTAATTAGCCAGAGCGGAGTTTTAAAATAAATATTTTGATTAAATGCTCCTGAAACATACAAAAATGCTTTCAGTTTATTAAATCAGTTATCAATTGTCAAATTTACACTTTTTGCCAGATAATCATATTTAAAAACGTCGTCTTGTAATCATGTTACCTAAAATTATTAATGCTCTACAAAATATAAAATAAAAGCGATAAACAGTATTAATTTGTTAAATACAGTTTGACATATACCGCGCAACGATAAAATCTAGCTGCTACATTGGTCAACACCAAAATAAAAAGTGCGTTTATTAAAAATATTAAATACGTTTTTTATATTTTATAAAAATATTAAATACATTTTTTACTTAAGTGAACGGAAGATAATATTAAATGTGTACAATATTTCTACACATTAAATATATATATATTTTTTAAATAGAGATGCGAACACGGAATTCGTGTCACATCAATATTCTTACTATTTTCAAATTAAGCTAAACGCTTGTGCTATGAAAATAGGACTAACTTGCTTGTCTGGAGTGAGATTCGAACCTGCTACCTTTGGATCACGAGGCGAGAGTCCTAACCACAAAACCAACAAGCTATTATTAGCATATATTTTAAAATAATCGGTACTTCTCGCTACTTTATATGATTTTGCTATTAGTTTTTTTAAGCTGGCAATGGAAAAATTGTTTTTTACTTATTGGCACCGCAATCATTATATAGGTTTCTGACTAGTTCACAAATAAATCAGATTTATTGAGGAGGTATAATTGAAGTTTTTAGAACATCTCAAAACAAATGAAAGAAATATGGTGTATTATTAAGTATTATTCATGCATGTATTCACAAATAATATTGATAATGCAAAAATAAAATGTAAAAAATAAATAAATATAAATTTTCTATATTATTTTGTGATGTGATTCTTTATTTTCTCTGGTAGATTATTGTATTCCTTAAATTTTTTGTAGATAATATTACAGTTTTGTGTATTTATTTTCTTCATATAATATTTTTCTTAATTTCATCCGTGGACAAGATAGTTTTCTATTTACTTATAATTCCTATATATTTCTCAATGTGTTTGTCATATGAATTCTAAGTTCAGTGATTTGATCAAAAGCAATCATAAAAGTTAAGAAAAAGCCTAAAATAATAGTTTTAAAGAAGAAAACGTAAAAATCCATACCTATTTGTAAACTTTCGCTATTAAAACTGATCAAATACCTGGTCTTTAATCTAGGTTCGATTGATTGTAATTACATAAGTTTGACTGTTTTCAGTGTCGAAGTAAACATCACACGTATTTTGAAATTTAAATAGAACTTTAGATTATTGCGGCTATTCTATAAAGGATTATTTACCACTCTATAGGATTTAAATTTTGGAACAAAACGGTGTACACAACTCGTTACAACTATTTTTGGGCTCAGAACTTTCAGGTACGAAGTAAATTGTTGTTCGTCCATCCCCTACCACTTTAGGACAGTATCAAACTAATTATTATGTATAATATCCTATACACAAAGACTTATTTTACACGAAAATTATACGAAAAAGGCCTGGATCAAAATATAAAAAACTGGTGTTAAAATATTTCAATTTCCGTAGTACTACAAATTATACTGCATATAAAATTGAAATCATATTATTTTCAAATAATAAGTGGATTTTTTGGTACAAAAAAATACATAATTGTGATTAGAATCACAATCTTTTGTCACCTGTAACACAAAAGTGTTCATTCAATTTTCATTTGCCAAATTGAAATATTGTTGAATAAAAATCTGTAATCGATCTGAAATGAATTAAATCCAGTAAAATAAATCAACGACATATATTTTTTTGCCAACAATCATCACTATTTACAGGATTTAATATATCAAGGCATCTGCAAATGCAAATATTCCTATTATCATAACAGAAATACTGACTTTAATTTGATATTTATATATTTGTTAGGAGATATCTGCAAATGCAAATATTCTTATTATCATAACAATAATACTGACTTTAATTATTTGGATGTTTGTTAGGAGATGTGTGTAAAAAAACATTTTTTATCATCATGTATACCAATAATCAATGTGTATTCATATTTTTTAAAGAAGATATGTATCGTGTCTTCTCATTTAATATTATTGACATTATGACTATTTCGAAGAATAATAATTCAAATAAAATATTATACAGTAATATAAAGTAATAGTAATAGTAAGATTAAGAGGCTTTGGAATGGATGGACATGAAACATGAAAATTCCAAATGTCTGTATAGATATTTGTTCAAGTTTTTTGAATGGATCAGTCAAATAAAGTACCTGAACTCGTTGTTCAATTACAACTTAACAAAATTTTGATCAAAGGTAAAATTCCATCCTATCGTATTTGTCTTTTTCTATCACACGTTTTTGTTGGGCCTTTCTCTGTAACGTCAATTGTTTTACATATTTAAAAAAAATGTAAAATATAAATTACGCCGTATCTTCTTTTTCCCACACCTGTTTGATGCATTTTTCTGTGAGAAGAATTTCTTTTACTGATATAAAAATCTGTTAATTGAATTATGCCTCTTCTTTCACTAGTTTATTTAAAACGTTGCCTAATCATCCTGTTATAGGATGTAAAATTCTATGTTATATAAATATTCACCAATAATAAATTTTCTCTTCAAGAAACTATAACAATTACAAACTTCACAATTAAATAGTATAAATCCAAAAACATTCCTTTAATCTCTAACATATTGACAAGGTTTTTGCAATTTGCGACATTTTTCAAGATGCAAGGGAGAAAAGTTTTTACCTAATTTATTTTTAAAATAATCGAAAAATTATGGATTTAAATTAATGAAATGGTGAAATAGTTTATATAAAACTACATACCCCCTTATTAATTTTACAAATAGACTTAAATGACCATGTTTGATCTGTGAGATATCCAAACATATTTCGTACCATGATCTACAATCTGGTCAATTTTTTCTATTTAGATACCATTATTTTTATGCATACCATTATTTTATAATTACGTTTATAATTAGTACCTTAAACGTATTCTTCATGACCCGGGCTTAGCTTAAAAGCGAAATTTTAATAAACGTATTAATATTGAAATGCTGTTAAGTGCATTATTATGATAATGTCAATGAATAATTAGTGATGTGTATTATTGTTTATATATTATTGTCTTTTTTTTCTTTCTTAAGTTACTTAAAAGAGTAATAGCGTAACATTAAATTGTGAAATGTTTTTTTGCTTTTGTACTTCAAATTATTCTTGTTTTTTTAATCTCTTCTGTTTATAAAATGAATATTATTTCTTATTATTTAGAAACAGTGCAACATTAAATTGTGTAAATGAACCTCCAGACAACCGTCTATTAAGACGTTTTGTGAGGCTAGGAATACTACAATATAAATAAAATAAATAGATAAAAAAATATATCTCTAGCTATTAAGAAAATTAATAATATCTATTCGCTTTTGTTGAGAACTGTTGCATGTTACGTGACTCCGCTTCCACTCCTAGCTGCGGTGCTGGTCCCAAACCCTGATAAAGAAGGAAGGATTCCCATCCAAATCTTCTTTCCCTTATCTCTTAATACATCCCTCATACCCTTTTTCCTAAATACAATAATTATTTTATCCACAAAACTTCCAACATTTTCCCTAATTGATATCCAACACTCTGCAGTACAATGATCGTCTCACCTCGTTGTGCTATCGGGCTCAGTGTTGTGGTGTGGCCCGTGAATCTGTTGGCATACAAGTACTTACTTGGAACAAAATCATCCCACAGCTTCGTTTTCTATCTTGAAAGAAAGACGAAGGGATCCTCGTCTAAATATGTCCAGCAACAAGATAAATGACGATGACGTGCATGTTACGTGATAGATTTATATTTATTACCTGACTAGATTTTTCGAATTTACTTTCTATTTATGGTGTAATATGTTATTCAACTAATTGTCATAATCTTTAGTACTTCTTCTTCTTTTTTTATTAGAACCTTGATTTGTATTGACAGGTCAGTCTTGGTCTTGTGACGAGGACGTCCAGCTCTCTCCCCATTTCTTTGGTGGTCTCCTTGGCGTTCGACGCCCTTCTGGAATCCCATGCATCACGGCTCTAAAAGTCTTGTCTGGTCCATTCTCTCTACATGGTCCCTCCAAAACGCCTTCTCTGCCTGCTTCATCGTACAATGTCTTGTATTTCGCAGGTTTTGTGGATTTCCGCATTGGGTAATCTGTTTCTGAGGGTCTTGCCCGCAATGGTTCTTAGGGTCTTCATTTCGGTAGTTCTTAGATGTTTAGTTCTCACCGTGTCCGCTTTTGCTTCGATACTGTATAAGATTTTAGGTCGTATGCATGTTTTATATATTCCGACTTTGCTTTCCACTAGCACATGCTTATTGGCCCATATGTGTATTAAACATCCGGAGATAACTGCTGCTTGGTTTGTTTACTCTTTGACTTCGTTATATAGATCATTTATTACTTCTACTATTCTACGGTCGCTGAAACTAGAGATTTTCGTTCATTGACTCTACGCTACGTATCCTTGTCGCACGCGTACAATTATGTTGCTGTCATGCTTGCTCGCTGTGTCTGTGCGAGCGTGACAGCAACATAATTGTACGCCTGCGACAAGGATAGTAGCATAGGGTCAATGTACGAAAATCTCTCGTTTCAGCGACAGCGCTTTATTTATTATGTGTATAATATTGATCCATTAATTGTCATAATATTTCCATTGTATTTTAATGACACAATACGTATGTCTATAAGGGTCATTAACGGTCTCTTAATAGTTTGTATATCTATACCTATAAAACTCAGTGTCTGTCTGTCTGTTCTCTATACAAATCCACACCGTTTGTCCGATTCGATTCAAATTTTGCATACTTTTGCTTTGAAACCCGGCGGGTAACATAGGCAATATTTCTTCCCTATTCTCAATTCCCTTCCCCTCCTCCTGACATATTTTCGATGCAAATCTGTACTGTTTGACCAATCGAACTCAAAATTTGGAAACTTATTCTTTAGGACTCGGCGGGTAACAAAAGCTACATTTCCTCTCTTTTCCTATACCCCTTCCTCTCCTTCTGATATATTTTCAATGCAAATCTGTACCGTTTAACCAATCGGACCCAAAATTTGGTAACTTATTCTTTAGGACTCGACAGGTAACATAGGCTATATTTCCTCCCTCCCCTTTTACTTTTTCTCCTCCACCTGATATATTTTCGATGCAAATCTATACTGTTCGAATCAAACCTTTGTTTCCCCGACAAATTTATTTTCAACTAATCCTTAACCCGTGCAAGTTCAAAAATATAATTGAAATAAAATAAAAATGATTTTTAAGAATAGTGTAAGATATGATTGAATAACGGGCCCGTGATAATTTATGGTGCAAGTAATATTGACCATGAGAGTTAAGGCTTCACGTAACGCGTGTGATTTATGTTCAGGCCTCCAGCCTCCTGCCTTCAGGACACCGTGTGGCGATTACGTGCCGTTATTATTATCGATTACCTTAAGTAGCATTTTTTCAACATAAGTTTTGATAACGTAGAAAAATTTCTTCAATTGACAAGGTGGCATTTCTGGATGTTTTTCAAAACTTTTGCCTTTTGAGTCTAAAATTTCGCGACGTTCAAATGTCTGCTCTTTTTGTATCGAAAAATATTTGAAACGGATTGTCTATCATAAAGATATTTAAAAATTATTGATAAAGCATAACTTTACGTACGAAAATAAATAAAAATATAGCTTAGAAATTTACAGAACTTTATTAATATTCTTTTTGATCTATTGTGGAGAACTTTGTAAGTGGATGACCACGATATTGAAAACAATTCTAATTAAAGGTTTAGAAAATAAAAAAAATATAAATATTCCATATATTTAGCTTCTTTTTATAAATTGAGGCATAGTTATAACATGGAAATGCTAAATCGGAGTTGGATTTAGTTTATGTCGGTATTATAACATTGATTTACATATAATTCTATCGTGAACTAAGTCCAGTTAAATTTGGATTTGCAATAAGGCATCCAGTAGTATTTTGTATCTCATGCTAGGAATTAAAGAAGAAAAAAACAAGAAATGATATATGCGAAGAAGAATTACGTTGTCTTCATTAATTAATAATATTAATAATAAAGTACAAGGTTCTTATTTTACAAAATCAGCGTTGTAATTTATAATAGTGTTGTTTTTTAATGAAAATTAAATAAATATTTTTTTTTAAATATTAATCAATACAATCGAATTATTTGTATAAATCTACTTGTATTATTTCATTAATTACAACTACATGTTTCGGAAATACCTTTCCATCATCAGGGTGTTATATATATATATGTCAAAATATCAAAATATATGTAACACCCTGACGATGGAAAGATATTTCCGAAACATGTAGGTGTAATTAATCAAATAATATATGTAGATTTATACAAATAATACAATCAATATTTTTAAAAATGTCAATCTACAATATTGCTGAATCAATTGAAGAAAATTTTTTTTATGATTGTTTAATGTAAATTAAAGAAATATTTTTTTAAAAACGTTAAAAAAAATGACATAGGAGACGGTGCTTCCGCGATACTGGAGTATTTGACAAAATTAAATCCCTACATATCATTGTTTGATATCAAATAACATTTTTCCCTAGTATAAGATAATTGAAGGGGGTACAGAAAACTTGTTACTACTCGAGGAAATTTCTCTGTAATCTGTGAAACCTATATTTTATTAGACTCATGATTATAAAAAAAGCTATCTCAGTTTTCTTTTTATATACATTTATAAATAAATACATTACTTACAAATATGAGTATTATACTATCTAGGATATTGCTATTTTTGCTGTACTAGTGTTTTAGACACATGATTCTGAAAGGAAATGAGCCATACTAACGTTATTTAAGATTTGTATCTGATTGCGTCACTGATTTTTTTGCAATTCCACTAGCAACCATCAGTATTAGATATCAATAATACCTTAGTTATCAATCATCGATACAATCAGATACAAATCCCAAATAACTGTACTGAAAATACCGGTTTAAATAACTGTCTAACCATACTTATAAAATCTCGAATTCGTTACATCCTCGATGATTGAATTCAAAATATATATTTTTTGGATTTTTTTTTTTTTGCTTTTATACCCCTCAATTATGGGCACATTTCAAAACAATGCGCAACTCTCCCTGTGAATAAATGTCCGAATTAACATTCGCAGTGCCGTTGGTGCGCGCGGAACAATTGTATAGAGGAAGAAAATAATTACACATTGCTCCATTCATTTCATTGCGGAGAATACAGTGCCGTACATTTTGGTCACTTTTTTCAGTCGTGAACATGTCACATTCATACTCCCCGCTGATCCCCGGCTTTCACTGTCCAATTTACGTTGTTAATAAGGCGTGCACTGTTTTTCATCGCTAAGCCTTCATACGTGTGTCACGTTTAATTCCGCGGTTGCCGCCCTCCCTGGATGGCAGCCATTGCCGATAGTCGAGGGTAAAAAATATGCAGTGAAATAAACATGGATTATAAAAAACAGGCATGGTTATTAAATTTAAAATATGATTTTTGGAGTAAAATTTTAAAGATAAATTGCAATGTGATTTCAATTTTTACGCTATCGAGAATACATGAGCATAAAAACAAAGCCAGCAATATCCAACAAATTTAAATAAATGTTTTGATTGCAGTCACTCAGGGTTACTAGTTTATTATGTACTAAATTCCAGATTTTATGTATGTCTATCCCTTCAAAATCCTGTTTCCTTTAATAACTCGAATTCAATACATTCAATAAAAGTAATCTTCGATGATTACATTCAACTTTTTTTTTTGGATATTGCTGTCTTTGCTTTTATAGCTCTTGCATGAAAGGTATAAAAGTCAAACCACCACTATGCAGTGACGAAAGTAAAGGGTGACCACAGAGGATAAAATTGTACAAAGATGAACTAAAATCGTTCTTTGGGCGAAGAAATTGGGATTAAACGGAAGTATCTTCTCCCTCGCACATGTTGAAGACACATTTATAATAAATAAAGTATTTATTCTTACGTAATTAAATGGTATTTTTTTACAATAGACGTTGTTTTTTTTTAAATTTTTTCTTCAAATAAATACGTCGATTATGAAATAAGGCACGACTTATTTACTAAGACATTTTTTTTTTTCTCTTTATTTTGGCCTTCACAAATTCGGTGTTATTAGCCAGTACAAAATATATACAATTAATTAAAAATACAGAAATAAATAACATTAATGAACAATAATTACAATATTAAAAATTTTATGAATATTTATACTAGTACTTTGATGAACAATATAAATGACATATTTTAATAACATAGATTAAAAAAGATAGAACATTTAAATTTGAGAACATATAGGTACAGATTATAAATAAATATTAACAAAATTAAAAACGAAACCATGAAGCATTTCAATTCATTTAAGTAATATTTTAATATAAAGAAAAGAAAATTGTGAGGATATAAACGAAATATATTTTCACATTTCTCTTATTTAGAAACCAATCAACATAACAAAAACGTTACAGATAAAAAACAACTTAGGATTAACAAAGTTTTACATCATTATTTTTCAAGGTAACAATTTAATTGTTTCATATTGTTAACTAATATCAAGAAAATATTGTGAACGTTTAAAATTACACATTATTAATAAACACATATTAACAAAATTTATAAATTGGGAAAAATAATTCCATTTGTACTAATATAAAGAGAGTAGATAAAGTAGTACTTCAATATTAAGGAAAATAATCAGAATTCAAATTAATGCATATCAAATAATAATTAAATATCTATATTTCAAGAAAATTGTGAGTCTATAGAAATTATAACTTCACATTTCTCTTAATGTGAATTAAACAGATAATAAAAAAATTTAATAATAAAAAGAAAAAGAAAATTGTGAGTTTATAGAAATTATAACATCACATTTCTCTTAAAGTGAATTAATCAGATAATATTAAAAATAATTAATAATAAAAATAAAAAGAAAATGTGAGTTTATAGAAATTATAACTTCACATTTCTCTTAATTAACCAAATTATAATAAAAATAAAAAAATTAATAAAACATGTTAAATGATTAAAGTTTCATAATATTAACTTTTAAGTATTTACACAAAGACAATATGACGTGGTTTGATGGTGCATAGAGGACTAACTGTATATTTAATGGTAAAGTAGAATATTGTTTGATAAGATCTTTCATTAATTTTTCCCTATCGACCATTATTGGACATTCAAAAAATATATGATTGAGATCTCCGATATCCATGCCGCACTCACATATCGGTGAGTTATTACACTTTATTTTGAAAAGATGAGCTGTAGAACAACAATGATTGGATCTTAGGCGACATATAGTTACAATTTTATCCCTACTTAGATGTGAATCTGCGTACCACGGCTTAGACAGAATATTTGGATGAATATTGCCAAAAAACGTACCATTAACTAATTTGGATATATTCCATTGAGAAATCCAAGAATCTCGACATTTTCTTTTTAAAAATGTCATCATATCTGATAAAAGTAGTCGATCATATTTGAGATTCCCGGTCTGACAAGCTTCCTTCGCCAGGGAATCAGTTATCTCATTACCAATTATACCAACATGACTAGGAATCCATACTAGAAAAACACTTGAACTCTTTAAAAACAAACTATAAAGTAGAAATTTAATTTTGCCGAAAATGGGTGATAGATTAGATTTAAAGGGGGAAGATATTAATAATTTGAGACAACTGAGCGAATCTGTAAAAATGATTACCTTATCAAGTCCATGTAGGTCAACAAACTGAAGGGCTTCAAGAATTGCTATCGATTCAGCAGTGAAACTAGATGTATCGTCTGGGAGCTTAAATATTCCAGTGGCATGAGGATTAACACAAAAAAATGCTGCTCCGGCCGAAGCAGGAGACTGTATTTTGGACCCATCTGTATAAATATATGAAAATCCAGGCCATCTTTCGCGAGTTAATTGATTAAATTTATTGTTGATGATCAAAGGATTTTGCGATGCACAAATTTGTTTTGTTAAACCCAAATCAAGATACACATTATTTTCCAGAATAAAACTTTCAAAAGGAATCATATACAACGGAATTGAATGACTTCTGTATATTTTTAAGGCGAAGTAAGATAACGTATGCTAGCTCATTACAATTGAAGGATGATTTTTGTTTCGCCAAAAGGGTTTATTGTGACAATAGGAATGCAAAAGTTGTAATTTAGGGGTTAGTGGATGGGAAAGCATACTAAGAAGGTTGATGAAAAATTTGTCTGACTGGAGGTGGCGTCTTATTTCCAGAGGTGGTTCGACATTTTCTACCTGGAGAATATTAATTGGAGTTGATTTCATGCATCCAGATATTAATCTGAGAGATTTATATTATATTTGATCTAGTTTTTTTGCCAAATATTTAGGAAAGGTTCCAAAAGAAAGGAAGCATAATCGAGATGAGATCTGATAAGTGCGTTATACATCAATCTCAGAACTGTAGGATGAGAACCCCACCAAATTCCCGCTGTTGCTTTAATAATATTGAAATTTTGATTAGATTTTGATAAGACTTCGGAAATATGATTAGACCAAGACAGAGAAGATTGAAAATTTAGTCCGAGAAATTTAACTGAAGAGCTTATATGAAGCGGATGATTCTCAAAATGTACAATAAGATTTGGGTTGATTCTCTTTTTGGAAAAAACAACAATTTTGCTCTTTTCTGAGGATAGGCATAATCCATTGTGCAGAAGCCACAAGCTAAGATCATTCAGAGCCTTTTCCATTTGAATCAAAGCCAAGGAAATTGTTTTTCCTGAAGAATAAATGACTATGTCATCTGCAAATGAAATAATTCTACAATATTTATCAATAACAGCTTCTAAATCACATATGTACAAATTAAAAAGTAAAGGACTTAAAACTGACCCTTGAGGACTTTTTTAAACTTTCCACACCACTCTAGTACCAACTATACATCCTTGTACAAATGCAAGAATGGTTCTACGGCACAAAAGATTTTTTATAAAATTAATAATTTTTCCAGGAATACTCATCTTGTGAAGCTTATCCACAAGAATCGGAATTAAAACATTATCATATGCACCAATAATATCTAAAAAAGCAGCCATTAAATATTATTTTCTAGTAAACGACAAATTGATATCAGTGGTAAAAATAGACAAATTATCCAGAGTACTTTTACCTTTACGAAAACCAAATTGGGATTTTGAAAGTAGGTGATTGTGTTCTACAAACCAGTCTAATCTATTTTTAACTAAATGTTCCATTATTTTACAAAGACACGATGATAATGCTATAGGGCGGTATAAAGCTCCATCTGATGGATCTTTGTTTGGTTTGAGGATTGGGATAATGTATTGGGATTTCCAACTCTCAGGAATCAAACCCGTAAAAAAAATATCATTAAAGATATTAAGTATTATTGTGTGGAATTTTGCATTAGCTGCTTTTATTAATGAATATGGAATATCATCTGGTCCAGGTGAGGAATCATTTAAATATTGAAGAACAAATTTTAGTTCAGAGATAACAAAAGGGCCTTCGAGATGATGAGTAATTACAAGAGTAGATGGTTGAGGAAGTTCTTGATCTGATGGAGAAAAGGGGGGGGGCAGTTTGTCCATGAAATTATTTAACCAGGAAGAAGTGGGAGTAAGTTGGATTGGAGGATTAGCTCTGGAGAGCTTATATGAAGCTCTGTATCTTCGAATCATTTTCCAGACGGTAGATAAAGTGGTCTCTGGAGATAAAGTTTCACAAAATGAAGCCCAACCTGCTCTTTTTTTATTTCTAAGAAGCCGCCTAGTTTGAGCACTAATTTTTTTAAATTCGAGGTAATTTTGTAAATTCATATTTTTACAATATAATTTAGTCGCTTTTTTTCTTTTATCAACAGCGAGAGTGCAATCAAGATCCCACCAAGGGGCATTACTAAGACATTACACATTTACGGTGTAATTAGTTTGAACTTTTCAAAATTGTTTCAAAATTAGAAGCTCGTAAAATTTTTTAAATTTAAAAAGTCAAACGTTATGGAACCAGTCGTAGAACCAGACCGCGCACCTAGAAATTGATGTAATTTTATGTCTATATATTTTGGAATTCTGTGAGGGTGATGTGTTTTAAATAGTCAAAAATATGATGATCTTTCAAATAATGGTAGTTTTAGAATTGATAATTTCTCTCGAATCGTGTTCTTAAATTTAAGAAGCATTTTTTCAAATTTCTACTCTCGCTATGTGACATGTTTATCTAAAGTCGATTGCATAGTGGCAAACTTATTTTTTTCTTAAATAACAGAAAATGAACAAATATAATTGTTTTTACCCGACTGCGCGACGCAAAGGAGGGTAATGCGTTTATCAGCCTATGTATGTATGTAAGTATGTTTGTTCCTTTGTGGCGCTCTAGAGACCAAACGCGTAAGCCGATTTTGATGATTCTTACGACAACCGATTTCTATTAATCTTGTTAGTGTCACCAAAGACATGACAGTAATCGAAATTCAATATGGCGATGACCATATTCATATTGTAAAAAAGAAAAAAAATGTCAACAAACTATATTAAATGGTATCAATGAATAGGTATTTAAAAATCATCCTTATATGTCTCTTATCATTTTTCATTTCGAACGAAAATAAAGGATTTATAACGATTTAATGTCGGTAAGCAACCATTCACACTTAAATTTTCAATACCAATAAACAAAGCTATGACAAAGTTCTTATATAATCATATAATAGGTCTTGTTAACATGAAAAATAATTGTCATAATATAATCCAATAAGAGTGCGAAATAAGAAATTCGTAATAAACATAATAGAAAATCGAAAGAACCTATAACCAATAGATAGAATACATACCACTGAAATATAATTGAGGGAAATATTGAAGGAAGATAACAGAGAGGGGGGCTTATACAAAATTACGTCCACCAATGAGCACGGCGAGCCTAAATATAGTATATATGAAAGAAGTATTGCACTAAGAATATACTTCTTAAATATGAATAATAATAATAATAAAAATAGTTTTTATTCATATTTTATTTTTTTAATTGTATTACACTTCGACTACCTAACTAGGGATTACGTGTTTGAAGGCAGTCGTTAGTACGTTATTAATTTTTTTTATTAATAAGATTTTTTTGTATTAATCACTATTTATTTAATTATCTTAACATATTTAGGGGCCAATGGTCTCTCCATCAGGATGCAACGAGTGTTTAAAATTAAAAATCTAAATAAAAATACTAAAAAAAAACAAAAATAAATATATGGGAGTTGAATAAACAATTTATAATTAATGTGAAAAAAATTTAGAGTAACTATTTGCAAAAGGGATTTGGTTATATGTAATTAATTTTTAATTTTTAAATTACTTTTTAAATATATTATAAAATTTATTTGTTTTTTCTTTTTACTTTTAAGAATTTATTAAGTAATGTTAAAGAAAATATGTGATCTCATATCATATCAGTCAACAATATAAAGATTTATCTGTATAAACAGCGCACTTAAGTACTTCTTCAAGTATTACGGAATTCAACTATATTATGCCTACGTAGACCACAATATAAGGCATACTGAACATTATACTTGCTAATAAACTGGTTCGTTAGTTTAATGCTTTGCCGTTACAAACTATTATCAAACTATAACAATCTGACTCTAATCATACTATAATAACCATTGAAACTACGAATATTATGCAATTAATATTTATATTATCTTAAAATATTATTAAATTACTATTAAAAAGGTTTTACATTGCTTGAGGATACTTTGGTAATAGATTATTAATTATTCTTTGCGTTTTTTGTAGGATTCTGAAGAAATATCGCTATTTTTAATATTGTCACGAGATAGTAAAATCAGAAAGAATTATACGAAATCGATGATTTTACTAGTAATGGTTAAAACGTTATTTTAATCGGTTATTTTCGGTATATTTTTATGATATTTGTATCTGATTATATCGAAGAATGATAAGTTAGATATAATTATTGCCTCCTACCAATGGTTGCTCGTCGAATTATAAAAAATCGGTTCCCAATCATCGACGCAATCAGATACAAATCTCAAATAACTGTTGGTGTCACCGGTCAAAATATCATCACTAGATTTTACAGCAATCTACAACTTTTACACTAAATTGGAAATTACTAGAAGATTCTGGGATGGTCTACTGGAATCTGGAAGCGTTTCGTCTGGTTCACCGAGAAAGAAAGCACGGGCCTATAAATATCGGGATACCCCGCTGCGCAATTAGAGTTATTTGACAGTGTGACATAGAAGCTCACGGATAAAAGCGAAACTGTGCGGCGGTGACTCAGTATGTTAATAGCGCTTGTGATTACCAACGATAGTAAATTAATAAAGTACCTGCCAACGTGTAAGAAGTGTTCCATAGTAATCAAAGCGATATAAACCAGTGGTTTTGTGCGAAAAATGAACTATAAATTAAAGAACGATGCTCCGATTAAATTCGCGTCCAGTGACTTTGTGAATGTATTAAAATAAATAGATTGATAATTAATTTTCAGTATTTCATTTACTTCCCACAGCCGCGATACCGTAACAACCTTAGTTAAGTAATAAGAACCTACCTATAAAGTTTATGTTTTCCTGATAAGGGTGAACCAAATCACCATAAGATTCTCAAAAGTACGATGCAAAAGAATCATAAGAATGTTTACGCAATAAAGGATTTGTATGGATTTATGTTTGAAATGAACTTTTTCAGAAGTAAATGGGTATCCGCCCACAACAAATTCTGTTGTTCTTGTGATGTCTAAATTTGTTCTTGTGTGTCTTGTTGTCTTGTTGTCAGTGATGTCTAATTTGTTATTGTGTGTGTTGAAAGTGCGTGTGAAAGTGATTTTTTAGGAACGTGTTATTGAATATTTTTCTGAATTTATTAGAAAAAAGTTGTAAACATATTAGAATAAGTATTGAAATGGTGTGTTGGAATCGGAGTTCGTAGCGTACGCTGCTGTCAGTTCTGGCGCTTGAAGCTGCCACTGCACCGAGTGCGTACAGCTATCCTGCAGGTGTCGGAACCGTGTCGTTATCACCAGAAAATCTTTGCTTTCGAATAAGATTTTCTTTGTGTCCACAGAAATAATCATTTTCTATACCGACAGAAAAATATTTTTTTTTACTAAAAATATTAAAATTTGAATAACACTAGCGAATGAATTCTTATATTATTAGTAATTCTGGCACCTCATAAAATTATATATATAGAATAGATAATAAAGGTTTGCTTTATTTAATATCTTGTCAGCAATATTTTGTTGTTATTCGTGGGGTAGTGTTAACAACCAGCGTTCATGAAACGCGTAATTAATTTTAACCGCCGAGTAATGCTAATCAGAAATTAACCAGATGTTGTGTAATATGCCAACGGGCTTAAAAATAAAATATAATAGCATTTTTTTAAATCTCTTAACGAACTTGACGTCATGTGTGTGGGAAGATATTATGATAACATTTAATGGGTTTCTATCGTTATATATATTTATACAGATTTTAATGTTGCGGTTAAAAAATACAAAAGTGGTGTGCCAGAACCTATCCTCTCTGCCTACCCCTCTGGGAAATGGCTTGATGATTAGTCAGTTACTTACATATGTAAAAAATCGTACTTACGTTTTTGCGGTAATCGCTATTTTTCCATCTGCAGGATATTTTAAGGCAATATCAATATGAAATTCAAATAACACAATTGATGAAAAATGATATATTTTTATATTTGTCAAATTTACTGAAATTTTGGATGTTCCCTACGTCAAATTACTGGTGACAGTTTAAAAAAGGTAGCGGCATACGGCTTGCTGCTCGTGTCGTCAGTAACAGCATGTTCATCTGTCGAAATTGTAGCGCAATCAGCAAACTTGCACATTCACAGGGTGTTGAAATCCAATCTGGTTCAAATTTGAGCAAAAAATGCTATACAAAAAGTACGAATTGAAAATATATTGATTTATCGTCGAGGTGTACAGAAAGTACGAGCGAGAATTTTACAGAGACAGATAATCACCTTATGACATGATCTGTGTGTGTGTATTTATATTCATTTTACACAGATGTATTTAGTAGTGTGTTAATTAATATTTTTTGCTACCAATATGAGAGTGGGATCCTGGCGCCACCTAGTGAGTTAAACTCAAAGGTTTTTACGAAAAGAAGTTATTATGAAGATAGTCGCATCCAACGGGAAGCAATTTTCACGTAGAAATTAATGCAGACAAAAATTGACGACGATCGCCTTAATCATTAAAGTTTAATTGATTATGTGTCCTAGTGATCCAGTTGTTGGTGGTTTGAATGTCATTTCAGAAGACATAATATTATTATAGCAAACTTACTTGAAAACATTAGATATATCGATATGGCTTGCGTAGGCATATCTATACTTTATAACGTGCTTTTTCAGCGAGAAATCTTGCCATCAATGTTTGACCCAGTTTCTGGCCACTCACTCTGAAATTTGACAGACAGACATACTATTTCAAATGACAATACAATAACCATTCATTAATTTTACAAAATTTACTTAATTATTAACCGGAAATTTTACATGCCGATGACTTCTGTCGGTTTGTATTATTGTAAGGGTGACTTTTGAGTTTTGAGATTGATAGAATTGAGAAAAGAAACATGACTTTGATGTAATTCGAATTGATTACAAGATTGAATGTGAATAAGACTAAAAAGTTGAAAATAATATAGGATTTGTTTTACAAATAAATAAACATACACTCATTTACTACAAAATAATTCCAAGCATAAAATATTATTATAAGAGCAACCACAATACATATATGCGTGGTCAACTACATCAAAAACGGTGGTCACTTTTTTTCAAATCCTATAATCGTATGCGCGTTTTATTTTTTATGTAGGTATCATTCTTTCATCGTGCGAACAACAAGAAAACGCCAAATGATTTTGAGTTTTTTGACAAACGCATATACCTACTATTATAGCTCTTAGTACTGTTTACGTGTTTTTATTTTAAAAATAATTTTATTATCAAATTATCTATCTGGCAAAGAAATATCAAAAATATTAAAAGGTTCGGAAAGAAAAACAAATTGTATTTATACCTATTTGAATTTCATCATGAATCAAATGAAAATTCATTTTTAATTCTGGCTCTATAAACATCACTGAAAAATATTATAAATATTACAAAAGTAAATAAAGCACAGCTCCAATTGAAAAACTGCGGGAAAATATGTGCAGTAAATTTTTTTATTTGAAGGGTCTGTACGCATTTAAAAATACCCCTAAAGTCAGAAAACCCTTACAGGAGATGCAGTTAGTTTACACACGTATGTTGACAACCTGTGCATCGTAATGAACGGCTACCCGGGTGACAAGAACTGGGTCATTCTAAGGGAAATTTAATTCAATCAGAATCATGTATATTACGTTTAAAAACCTTATATATATAAGGGTTTTTTTAAATGATCAAGTTCACTATATTATTTTGAGGTATATCCGGATATATATTGATTTATAGGATGGATGTTGGATGGATGGAAGATGGATATAAGATGAAGGAAGAAATTGATTAAAACTCTTGTCTGGAGTGTACCGATGTATGGCAGCGAAACATGGATCATCGGACAGAGCATGTCCGGGATGCTAGCGGCCTTTGGGATGTGGTGCTACAGGCGCATGGCAAGGATTCATTGGTCAGAACATATCCGAAACGACGAGGTATTGAGCAGGGTGGGCGAAAAGAGGTGGCTCCTGAAAAAAATCGCTCAACAACGAGCAATTTGGATAGACCATAGTATAAGGCATCCGGGCCTGCTTTTTACCATCTTAGATGGAAATTTTGAAGGCAACAATCATAGAGACCGCCCGAGACTAAGCTACATAGAGCAGATTATCAGAGATTTGTGCTACTGCATCTACCAAGAAATAAAGAGGCTGGCAGGTGACAGAGAGGAGAGGAGAAATCGAATGCTTGTTACAGTCCTAGGATTGCGACCCATAAAAAACGGAGCCATGTAGGTATACATACATGGAAGAATACAGGTTGTCCCGTAGATATTAGCAAAATTTTCGAGAAAGTCTTCTTCATACAATTTTGTATAGAAAATATTCGTTACACTTTGGGTTAAATATTGACAGTTAGCAACATCAAAATTTGCACCCATTTCGAATATTTTCCACTTTTTTCTTATAAAACCTTGGACTATCAGTACAGTTACTCAAATGAAATATTAAAAATTCATTTGCATGAATAAAATTCAGATGGAATGACAAATACCTTTAGCAGAAATATTTTTCAAATACAAGTGAGCTGTAGTTACTAGTGTAAAGGTGGTTGTAACCGGAATATTGAGAGAAGAGGAGAGTTTTTAATGAAATTAATTTTGTGAAGCAAATTAATTAATACCCGAGTTCAAATTTATTTTATTTTATAAACATTCAAAATTATTCACTTTATCATTTTTACATGCAACGAGATGTAGAAGTATAAGGTACATATATGAAAAAAATGATTATAATCCATATGATTATAATTCATGTGATTCGCGAATTCAGAAAAAAATATTACGTGTTGGACAACGACGATGCTCTTTAAATCTAATGTTGAGATTTATAGAAGTGAGACCGACGTAAAAGTAAATACAGGTTTTTTCATAGCTAGTAGCAAAAACTTTAAAAAATGTTTATAACTCAAATTAAACCATAAAAAATATAATTTTTTAATTTTTGTAAAGTTTTTGTTGTTAAATTAATTGATTACTAGTATTTATATTTTATAGAAATAAACTTGTTTACACCACTTTTTTATTGAAAAAATTCTACATGTTTCAAAGCCAGTGGCTTCTTCGTCAGGATAACAAATATTAAATTAATTAATTAATATTAAATTATTAAAGCGAATTATATTTTCATATTCGATATAAGTAACTGTAATGATAGTTCAATTTTTTTGCAACAAAGTCAGTAATATTAAAAAAATGCAAACTTTGATGTTGCATATCTATGGTTGCTTGCACATTTTTAACTCATTATCGATACAGGTACCTGATAAGTTTTTGCTACTAGCTATGAAAAATCCTGCATAAATATTAATACACTCACACAGGGGTAACAAAGTTAATATTTTTCACCCAATTTAGTGATCACCATACACCACGTTATATTGAAAGATCTTTTTTATTGTCTTGATAAAAGTCTATTAATTGGTTCAAGAATTTAATTTTGTTGAACGATTTAAAAAGGTGCTAATGTATTTACATTGTAGTATTAATTTTCACCGTCAGACGAGTGCATTGAATGGACGGTACCACGCGCACAAAGCTAGGGGCGGATGCTTCAATTAAGCGAAAAGTTACTTCCTGCTACTATGTTCAACTTCCGCTCTGGTTTTAGGTGCGGCTTGGTCTGGACATCCACTTTAATAGTTCAGGTAAGCCTGCATGGTGACGCAGGGATAATGAAGCAAAAAATTGTACGGTTAACTCGGGAAATGTATGAATATTCAGAAAATTATATTCATTATTGAAATTAAATACAAAAAACTTCACATTATTTTATTCTCACGAGAGTCTGAAACAATGGTAACTGCGCCTTGTCGAAATCTCTCGAACGGTCCACAAGAAACTGGAATGAACTGAACTATTCTCAAAGAAACCATAAAACACTAGAAGGGTCTAGAATGGTCTACTGGATAATGGAGACGTCGAGAAAGCGACTTGAACATGGGTCTCTATATAAATACGGGGCACCGTGCTGCGCAATAGAAGTGAAATTTCTGCGAAAACAAATATAAGGGTGAACCGTGCGGCGGCGTTTCAATGTAGCTAGCGTGTGTATGACCAGCGACAATATATCAAGAAAGTACCGACCGACGTGTGGGAAGTATTCAAAAGTGACACTTATCAAAGTGATACCTATTTAGTGTGAATTAAAGAACGGTACTCCGATTAAATTTGTGTCCAATGACATTGTGAATTTGTTAAAATATTTTAATAGATAGATAATTTCTCTATTTCATTTGCCTCTCACAGCCACGATCCCGCTACAATATTGACAAATTTGTCAATTTGTCAAGTTTAAAAAAAATAAAGTATACATTTTTCATGATTATCATCAAATTGGATGGAAAAGATAAACTACACTACCTCTACTTGAGTTTAATTATTATAATTGTTCCGGTACATTTTAACAGAAACTAATCAATGAAATATTTTCTTTAATAACTGCAAAATAACTAAGGGTCATAACCCGTAAAAAATAACGGTACTTTTACATGTTGGTTCTTAAAAATAAGCATTTATTTAAAAAAAGGAAAAAGTTTTTATAGAAGAAGTTACGGACGTAACAGAAAGTTACGGACAGACCTACACACAACGAAATTATTTTTATTTGGGATAATTAACAATAATTTGTTGATCTTTTCGCTGTCAACATGTTTCGGGGCCAATGGTCCCTTTATCATGATATATACGTTTTTGTATTGAGTATACGTCGTACTCTGACTTAAATACCGTTGTACAAGAAAAATGTTAATATTTCAGTATATTAGTGGTAAATACAATGTTTATTCTTGTTAATTATACAATTAGTTATTTGTATTCCCACCTAATCCATATGTTTTTAATATTTTAATGTTGTTAATTAAATACTTTATCTAATACTATGAAAGAGATTCTAATTCTCTCAAAACAAGAGCAGCAAATTATAAAATTATAAAGTAAAGTAGATAGAACATAGTTAATATTTTTCATCCAATTAAATAATTTTCATACGATTAATCTTACATAAAAACATTCTATCGAAAAAATATTCTACAGTTACCAATAGAATATTATTAAATTACACATGTTTAAATTAACTGACATTAAACATACAGAATAAGAAACTTAGGAAAAATTGCATGCGGAATTAATTTCACAACGAAAAAATTAGACATTAAATTTTTTATAGTTTTTAAAACCTAAAAATGTGGTAGTCTTAATGAGAGTAAATCAACTTTTAATTTTTTGTGTATTTTTCTGCATTTTTCTATTGATTATTGATAAGACGTTGAAAAAAGTAAATGAAAATATTTTTTATGTTTATAAAAGTTATTATTTTTAATGAAAGTAAATCAAACTTTTATTTTTTTTGTGTATTTTTCTGCATTTTTCTATTGATTATTGATAAGACGTTGAAAAAAATGTAAATGAAATTTTTTTTTATGTTTATAAAAATTATATTTTTTCAAAATAAAAGCATATATAATGTTTACAATTTAAATTATGTAAATTTATTTAAAACATTTTTCATTGAAAATGTGAAAATAACTTTTTTCTTTTTATCACACCATCGACTAAAAATACTCGTCTTTAGAAAAAGAATCTAAAAAATTTTACAGCGGATTAAATACTGAAATTTTAATTATATAATTAAATTTGATGTCATTATATTTTATACCTTTTTGGAAAACGGCGTGATTTAATTCGGACAAGAAACATATTTTATTAAAATGGTTGGCAATGTAAATTACGATTCATTTATTTTATTTGGCGATAATTGTGCAAATATATAGGTATAAATGATTAACAACTCGTTTAACAATTGATAAGATTAACATCACTGATAATTGATAGACAAAACCTAACAAATTGTATGCATATTGAATGATTGTAATTTCAGATTATTGATAGTATACTCATTCATTAATGAGATCGATCTATCTCGGGATATGTAATATTTGAGTAGTTTACTATCAAAACGTACCTAACGCCAAAAAGTAATTTTTTTGAAAATCAAAAAAAAAACATCTTGTTTATAACTTGAATAAGTAGAAATAAAAAGTAATGGAATAAAGAATTAAAATAATAAATAAAAAATATACTTTGTTTTTCTTGCTAATTCAATGGTTCTTTCGTTAGGATACGATATATCTAACAGATTAAAAACCGAGTATCGAAGTATAGACAGTAAAAATATTAAAAAATAATATATGGGAAATTAATAAAACACAAACGAAGTACTTTTACATAATGAACCGCTGTTCCCGTACTTTAGCGACATACACACATGCGTACGTACACCAATTGGAAGGCTTTAAAGTGTTCGCTTTATTGTAGTATGTGCTGAAATATTACAATCCTATTTTCCTATTTCCATGAACTAGCTAAAGTGAGTTACTTTTAGTACTTCAAAACTATACTATACTACCTAAAGCAGCTAAACTGGGATTTGAATAGGTCGTTTTATCCACATTAACTCTATAAATAATTTCTGACCGGGGGGGGGGGATTTCACAAGATCCTTTTATATAATCAAGTTTCCAAAAATATCCATATTACTGAAAGTTACCTGAAGTATTCATTCGTTCCACTTCGCTGAAAGTCACACTTCACGACGATACGTGTTTGAAGATTGAAGTTCTGTTAAAAATATGTGAAGTGTGATGTCGAGAGAGTTAAAGAAGTACTCATTTGAAGGGCGCAGTTTGAAGTATGCGGTGAAGTGTGATGAATGTGTTTGAAATTTGAAGTGTGTACGTGTGATGCACCTCAGAATAATGAAGTACTTCATTGTAGTACTTAGTACAGAGCAGACCCATCACATCATCAAAGTCTACTATGAATTTTAGCCCCTTTCACACTGTCTGACAAGAGAAATGTGATAACCGCGAGTTGTACCTGTTAGCGGCAGAAGAAGGCAAATGACGCGATCGGGATCAAATTTCACATACGTGACTACAGTCATATTAACTCGAAGCACGAATAATGCAGTATAAAAACCTAGGGGGTGTATTATACCGAAATCTCGATTCAGATTTAGGAAACAATTTTTTTTTGGAAAGAAATTTTGGAAAATTTCTTCTTAATCTTTTTAAAAATATTCTCAGGTTTCCACAGCTGTTCAGAATCTTTTTGGGATATTCTGTCGTGTATATCCGACGGATGTGGGATATACATGGCAGAATATGTTTCGGATCCCATTACAGGGTCCATCATCAGGGTTGAAGTCGGCCAGAGTGGTCAGAATATTTCAGAAAATTCCTTCTGTTCCTTAACACTAACTATAAACACGTTCTCAAGTTGTGGAAAATAAATAGTTTATCCTGTAGTGAGATCTATAGCGGTGGAGTTTGAAGCGAACGCGGCTGTCACGTTCCGCCGCGTGCCGACCTCGGCTGCCGCAGGCTGCGTTCTGGTATGTGTGCTAGCGTGCGCTGACGTTTCCCAGTGGTGGTTTTTTTGTTGGATGCGTTCGATGCTCTTAGCCCCAATAATGTAGAAGATATAATAAAGGGTTTAACTGTCAATCAATAAGTACACTTTAAATCAACAGGTTACATGGGATATAAAATTACCGCTCTGGTGTAGTGCGTGGGGAAACGTGACCTAAAAATATTATAATAATTAATATGATAAACCTGTTGTACATTACATCATAGTATAGATTATAATATGTTCGCATTTAATCGACCAGTAAATCAAATGTGGACGAGAATCAGTCATCTCGGTAAACCAAAAAACTGACAAGCCATAGTGACGACAGGTAAAATACTTTTTGAATTGTTAATAATAACTATTTTAATTTATATACGTGTTAAGATTATTATAATGGTCGTTGGACATATTTACATGTTAAATAAAACGTAAATTATATACGAACCGTATATTTCATTGAGAATCAAATTTCGACGGGAGTGGAGGCCTCCACCCACGTGGTGATAGGACGCTCTCCTAATGACGCTGAATAAGACCTCAGCGAAACGTCGAGGTATTCTTCTCAGTGAAATATACGGTTCGTGTAATATATCCGTTTTATTTAACATATAAATATTTTAAATTACACTAAATTGAACGTTGTAATAAATACACGTTGAGTTAAACAATATTTTTATTTGTAGGTATGTTTTGAGAACATAGTACCTAACTGGATTTTGTCCCCAGAGGGATGATTAATTGATTAATTAAATTTGATAGTGCGTGGATGTTCTTACGATGAAATTAGTGAAGGTTGCATTGTGTAGATTTTACCTTCAATAATTCCGTCATATTCTCACCGGCACACGATTACAAAAAATATTCTATAAAAACATCAAAAAAAAACAATTTCGGTTCTTTTATTTTATCGAAACAAATAAAAAAATTCTCGTACAGAAATAAATTAACAAATTCAAAACCAGAAATTAAATTAAATAAAACATCTACATCAGAATTTTCACTCATTGAAGTTTTTTAAACATATTTAATGAACACCCGCACATGATGATCACAAAAAACATCCCACCGTTTGCATTTAATTTGATAAAAATTAAATCCAACATTTTAATTTCCATCTGGCAACAAACTTTTGCGTAATCAAATTAAAACAAAGTTATCCCTTTGAATACGGGGTAGTTTATTTTTCGATACCGGTTTGGCGGGCTATTTGATTATTTCCCCGTGTTGCTAACTAAGTTTGTGTACAGTAAACTATTACCGCTGTGGCGTCCTGCCATTTCGCATTTTTATTTTATTTTCCGTTCACTAACAACACTTTTTAATCGTTAAGCCTCCGCAGGCCGCTGCGGCTAAATTGAAAAAGGCTAAGCAATTAATTTCTCCACCCAATTAACTCGGCTAACTAAGGAGATTTAAAACCGACGCATTCCGGTTTTTCAATTAAATCAATTAAACGATGCCGTGCAGATTTACATGTTTTTGCATACCGGCGGATACTTAACTGCGATATGCTATGAATGGTTAAATTTATGGTGAAAAAAGAGTAGGTATATATTTAGAGGGTGTAACAGAGATAGTCCACAATACTGTCACGAATTGTGATATCCTTCCTTTAGTCTAGGAAGAATCTTTTATCGGGATGTGTGGGATCCTCAGTGAAAGTCCAGAATCTTTTTCTAGATTTTATTGTTCCGTATAAAATATAACAATATCGCGACAAGCTTTTTTAATAGCTCTCCAAGTGCGTGCTTTCGTAATGGCACGCCCCTCAAGGCGCCTTCCTCCTATCCCATTTACCTATCTATCTCCCGTCTCTTTCGTGTGCTCAGACAGACGTTCATCCATTAGATACATTACACGAATGATGATAGAAGCCAGAAAAAATCTCACGTAATCGAGGATTTTACAACACTGTATGAGCTGGCTAAAGTGATGACTCTACACAACGCAACGTTCACCAATTCCATCGTAAGAACATCCACACATTATCAATATATTAATTTTAAGTTCTATATATATTTCGAATCAAGAACATTTCATATATTGCACTATCTTTTTAAATTGAGAAATGATCTTGTAGACCTGGAAGTTAAAGAATCCATTATATGTTTTTCTTTAAAGATTTGTAGTACCTAATGATATTTTTTTTAAATAACATTTTTTTAATTTTACTTGTATTAAAATAAATGATTTTTCAACATTCGATAGAGTTAAATATTATTATATGTTAAACAGAAAATAAGCTAAATATTTAATATTGTAAAAAATAGCAAAATTTTATGTCGTTTTTATCCATTTCAATTGATCGCAGATTCTATCAGCAGAATTCTAAAGTATTTTGGACTAGCTCCATTATATCCTGTATATACACACACGTGGAACACGTTTGTCTTCTGGATTAGAACGCCTATTTTGGTGATAGAAACTGTAAAGGCTTTGCCTTTTTGGTAATAAAATCGTTCTTGTACTTCAGCTGAGGTTTCTTCAAGAAAACGAACTAAACCACAAGACACGGTATTCTTTACTTAAGTGATTGATGGTTTGAGTCAAGTTCTAGCAGACTATCGAGTTAGTTCTAAATTATTTTTATTTAAAAAAAATAGTAAGTTTCGTATTCTGTTTAAGAAATATTGTCACTATCTGACAAGATGGTTGCCTCCGTACAATGACGCACTTGTTAAATATTTTTTTTTTTTAAAACTACCCTAACTAGAGAAGATTGTGCCCTCTGAGAGATAAATCTCTACCTATCAAGTATATACCTGTAAGTGTGTGATATACGGTTCAAGCTCTTAGGACTGGCTGGCTGTATCTTAGATACCCAGGGGATTTCCTGTGAGCGACCCTCGCCAACAAGCCTCGGGTGGATGAAAAACAACAGCCATTATTTGACAACCATTAAATTTGCCAAGCGATATCTAGTTGTTTTTCAATATCTTCTCATTTTAATATTGACTCCAGGTTTTATTATTTGAAACGATACCATGTGTAAAGGCATTTCCTTACTTGGTACATACAAATAAATGATCATTTATCAACATTTTAATTTCATAATCACAGTGGCGACTTAAAAAAAATCAAATAATAAAATTGAAATATAATTTGAAACATATACCTACATACGAGTTTTTCTGAATTCTACTGTTTCACTACTACTTCATAGATATACAAATACTTGACTCAGGAAAAAATTTATGAGTAATAATTTCCAGTTTAAATCCGACAAAAGGTCACAAATATAAGTATTTGCTAGATAAAACATTGAAAAAATTGGTTGAAAATAACCATAGTTCTTGTTAGCGCCGTTTAAAATACAAAAATGCGTTTAGATCTTTCCAGTTTCAATTGCCTATTTTCTACATTTTTTCACCAAATGCAAAGTAAATAAATTTTTACTGAAGAGTTTTATTGACAACGTAATAAAAATTTGACAACAAAACTCCTCAGTCAAAATACGCCTCCATTTTATCGCATACCTATAAGTCGAATAACACCATTTATTTGTCATATACCTATAATTTACAAATAATTACAGAATAAAAATATTAATTTAACAATGAACAAACGCTATATTGTGATTGAAACAATTTCTTTGCTCATTTTATGGTGGAGGACGCTCTCGATAAGAAGATCTGAACCGGCTGCCAGAATCCACTAAAAGTAAGTGCTTGCCCTAACAGTTAGAAGGAGGTATGCTAAATATTTGGGAGTGGAAGGTGTTTTGGTGGTCAACCGCATTGGTAGATTAAGGATGTAACGTTAATCATTACCATCCGTTTTCTATCTACTGCTGATAGAAGGCTCCAAGTACATCCTACTTTTTCCCAGTCCATTGTAGTTCGCTACAAAGTGGCCCCACAGAGATTGATGACATCACCGGTCCAGCAAATTTTAGTTAATTCTTATACGTATGTTTTGTGAACAAAATTACTGCATTTTTTCCACAACGGGATAGTTATTAATTCATATAAATCTCACAGAAAGGAAAGTATTTATATGGGAAACGTGTATAAAATTCTTTTAAGGATGGCCCAAGGCTTATAACCTGTATGAGTTGGCTTAAGCGATCTTTCTTTAGATTGCAACGTTCACTAATTCCATTCATACATTATATAATTTTTTAATGTTGTACTCGTATATATCGAGGGTAGAAAGTCAAAAGATCATTAGTGATTATTTCGAACTTTACGAGAGAGCAAATGAATGTTTTGTCAATTTGATTTTGTTAATATTTCTTGTATTATTAAATGATTTACATATGTGTTTTGAATAAAAAAATGTGATAATCGCTTATAATAATAAAAAAAAATATTGACAAAATCGGACTGATCAGACTTTCTTTTGCTTTGCTCATAGATATGTTCTAAATCATTTTCTTTCATATATTCCAATGGACTATGCTAGAAATGAAATTAAATCTATGTATACTATGTCATGGGAAGAACTTAAGTCCATTTGATTATAGAAAAGAAACTGACTTAGAACATCAACATCAGCATTAGAACCAGCTTATGTAGGTCACAAGTCCTGAGCCATCCTTTAAAGACTTCCATACACGTTTCCCACATAAATAGTCTCTTTGTTGCTTATAATTTAATTTGAATTAAAGGCCTCAAAACTAAAAACCAAAGCAATAAGCGAAACATATCACAAAAACACTCGGGCTTAAGAAAATCACATATCCACGTACGTTTTATAATCTCACCGAGAATCGAACTCGAAACCCTCGGAATCGGAAGCAAGCGTCGTGCTCACTTGACGTCAAGGCTCTTTAAAGGCATTTATCAGACTGATGGTCCATTAAAGAAACACCTCCTCTTACTGGAAATTCATACAAACAAATTTTCAAATAAAAGATTACACCACGATTGTTTATCCTACAGGTAGTTACCTGAAATCGCTTAAATGCTTACCTGCCCCGCCTCCGTCCTCCTCTACTCTCTACATCACTTAATTTTTCTTGGCTTACCTCTTACCCATTCCCTCAGATAGGGTTCAGATAGGGTCAAGCCCGTGACGTCACGGAGAGGGCACGCCCGGTCTGAACGACTCCCATTAAGTGCCATCTACACACCAACTAATACCTGGTGAAGTATGTTGGTCCATCACAAAACGGAGCTTAGCCACATATAAGTAATTTACGGCTAATGATGAAATCCCCAGTACCTTTTATGCGGTATTGGTATTTTGCTAACCCTATAGATAGTTTGTTTTTTTAAACTAGACATTTTTTCCGGTTATTTGGATGGCCAAACCCTTATTTAACAGCCCTTTATTCTAACTAGTAAAAAATTCAATGAAATTTATCATTCTCAGTGCATAAATGACATATAAATAGATATATAAGTATCCAATTTAAAAAAATCTCGAGTCTAACTTAGTTTTTTTTTGTTTTAAATTAACATAACTGATGGATTCATAGTTTCTACTCTAATAAACTAATTGTGTAGTTTTAACTTTTACGTAACCTATTTTAAATTACAAAATATATAAAGTTGAATAAATTAAAGTGGTGTAAAGTGAAACGAATATGAATATTGTGCACATAAAATACATTGATTTCTTAATAATGTGTATGATATATAATTTAATTGTACTAATCTCATTACTTTATTCTTAAACTAACTCTAACACTTCGGTTAATTTTCTTAATTAACATTATCGTTAGTATTTATTGTATCTACTTAAACCATTTTAAAAGTCTCTAAAATTTATTCAATAAAATAATTAAATAAAATAAAAATTAAATGCATCTTCGATTTTCTAAATTGAAAAAAGCTGTTTTACATTAGTACAGAAGCAAAATTTGCGATTTGCAATTGCGGAAAAATAGACCAGGATTATTAGAAATTAAAAAAGATTCGCAGTTTGCATTATGTAGAAATTATTCCTATTTAGCACCAGGCTAAATTTATTATTCCTACACTCAAATACCATTATTTTTCCACTTTTGCACCATGCTAAATTATTCCTACACTGTGACATCATCATTTTTTCACTATTGCACCATGGTAAATTATTCTTATACTTTGAGATCATCATTCTTCCACTTTTGCACCATACTAAATTATTCCTACACTGTGACATCATCATTTTTTCACTATTGCACCATGGTAAATTATTCCTATACTTTGAGATCATCATTCTTCCACTTTTGCACCATACTAAATTATTCCTACACTGTGACATCATCATTTTTTCACTATTGCACCATGGTAAATTATTCTTATACTTTGAGATCATCATTCTTCCACTTTTGCATCATGATAAATTATTCATACACTTTGACATCATCATCATAGGTCTATAGCAATAAATTAATGATCGGCTTTAATAAAGTGTGAAATTGTAATCTATTGTTAGAATGGTTTAAAAAAAACACAAAGCTTGAAAGACAAAAAGACCGCAATCAGGTTGTTTCAGAGGGCAAATGTTTGTCATTTCGACCTTTGAATAATCGAAAGCTTATGCCTTAGTTACAATTCAAATATATACCGGTTACTGTGCCCAGGACACCAATTATTCTATTCACATAGTGTTTCACAGATACTATAATTCATTCTATACACAACAGCACATATATAGCAACATAAAACCTAACCATCTTTCAGACTAGAATTCATATATAAATATTCTGGTAGTTCCCTTACTTTATATTAGTTTTGTAATAAAATATTTCTCTGATGATGTACTATTACAATGTTGGATACTTCACCGAGTGAATAAAATAGACTGTCTAGCCGTAAGTAATATTGCAAGGGAATTTTATTGTGCTTCGTGTTGTTAAAATGATTTCTTTACAATATAAATAGGTAGACAGACTTAGATAGTCTGTGTGGGAGTAAGTACCTACGTGTAAGTTTCTCAAATTCTTGGAATAATGGTATATTCGTTAACACTGGACTATCACATTTAGGAGGAATAGAAGTAGCTTTTAGCTGTAAAATGAAATAATACCTATTGAAGACTGTATCAAAGTATATTTTTTCCAATAATCGTTTCTGATAGAAGAATTGAACTATAGAATTATATTGAAAGAAATTATATTGAAAGTATGAAGTTGTATAGATGTACATCAGGAACGTGCAGTAAGATCATCGAAGCATGACTTTTACCTAAAAATATATTTTGGGAAAAAATAAGAAATTAAATATTTATGTGACAGAATATTATGGTATGTTAAAATATGAATATTAATCGTGATAGGTATATTTGTACGATTTATTCATTTTATTTCATTTTTTTCAAGTATATGGTTACTTAAAAGTCATACTTAATGTTCCCGCTGCACGCCCCTGATGATACGATGAAAACAAATATTTTTATTACAGATTTTTTAGAAGATTATGAGTTAAATTTATTACTATATTATTAATAAAGTTATTACATAGTTTTATTGCAAAATGTTTTTTCAAGTGAGCGGTAATTTCAGCGTATCCAGTGGATTAGACAAGATATAAATTATGTTTAAATTAAAAGATTTAATGAGAAAAGTATTTTAACATATTTTTGGAGTGTTGCCGGCTTTGGTTGACAATGATTTTTTAATTACTTAATAATAATGAAAGATGGTAGTTGGATGATGAGATATAGTATTTCGTAGAATACACAAAAGTGTACTATAGATAACTGTATGGTACAGAAAATTTATAGTATATTTAATTATCCTGCAAAAAAATGTGAATTTCTTATAGATAATAATAAATTGTATTGAAAAATATGAATGAAATGAAAATAATTGGAACAAATTTCCTGAACGCGGCTTGCGGTAGGAGTTGACTGATAGAAATCGTCACGTAAGGAAAAGACGTTATGCCACCTCATTGCGACTTTCTCTCTCTCTCTTGCTATTGTATACGTGTGTGTATGTGTGTGTGTGTGTGTGTGTGTGTGTGTGTGTGTGTGTGTGTGTGTGTGTGTATGTGTGTGTGTGTATGTGTGCGTGCGAGTAGACGAGCATCGTGCGTGACAGATTGTATAACCTCAATACTGAACGCGTGGAAATTTTGATACAATTTATTTATTATTTGTTTTTGTTTTAAACCACACGTGAGTTACTAATTATAGCAATTTTGCAATGAAAATTCGAGAAATGGAAACTGCAACAAGTATGTATAATAAAACTTGGAAAAGTAAATTAATAAAATCGTATATTTTGTTACAAGTATTTTTTACTGTTTATATACGATTAATGTGATTCGAATGTTTACCTACTATTTACATACATTACACAGAGAGAATAGTGAAATCATTTATGCTCAGCGTGAAAAAAAGTATTGAAAATGAAAAAAAATCGAAAAACTGCTTCAACGTAACGTTTGCTTTCGTAATGAACATATACAAATATAATAAATCGAGATCTCCATTCGAAATTGAAGAAAATACGTAAGGAGCTTCGTTCCTGACAGGGTCCTCCTACCACACACACATTTTTGTTGTATAATATAATATGGAACATTAAAATTCTGGCACATAACATCCCTTTTGCGTAAACCCCGTTGGCTCTTTCCCTGGATGAGTCGATTATTGTGTTGGTTGATGTATAAGGCGACACATAACATGGCGCCTCTTCAAGAGCTATGTATCCTTGACAACTTTAATGGAAGACTCCAAACTACGACCAGCCTCTACTTCAGCTACAAGAAGGGTTATACAACCGATCAATCATTACCAAGAGACTAAGTTTAGTGGATGGGTACTTGCAATGACGGGCTCAAAGTCATGAAACTCTCTTCTCTTCGTAATATCGAAGGGTTTCAGAAACATTGTTTGAAAAATGACTGAAAACGCATCAAGCAATACTTACTATTCAATTTTCGTATAAAATTGATCATGAGGTGAAATTTTTTACTAAAATGGTGCTATATGAATTTTTAATTTAAAATATTTTTAGATTGATGAATTTAAAATCTAGAATATTAGTTTTTTTTGTAATTGAATGACAATGTAATCATTGAAAGCAAATAAGATTAATCAGTTAAAAAGATGTATCTACTGAAAAAATCCGTCTATCAAAAACACTTTTGGCTACCACCGAAATATTGAAAATCATTAAAACTAATACGATATTCGCTGAAGAGGCTATTTTATCTAAAAATTAAAATATTTAGACATGTTTACAAAACATATCTAAGTAACACATGTATTACAAAATTCTGCATTCACCCTGCAATTTACAACCCTGGTTATTAAAAGGCTAGTGAGAGCCTTTTTGTAACCATGCAAGGTACTCGTAGCATTCTTATTAATTTTGACGCATACATCCCTAAATTTTGGTTTCGAATATTATATAGTGTTACTTTGAGCGAGCAATTTTTTTTTTATTATCTCATAATAATCTGCTAATATTAATTATAAGAAAAAAATCGGCTAATTCAACAGGTATGATGGTAAAAGCCAGCACAAATACCGTCTAGTGTGAATTAATAGACTACAAGTGCGCTGCCATGTTGAGAATGCAGCAGGAAAATAATGGGATCCTACATTTATACATAGCTACCAGCGCAATAGAGACCATGCAAAAATAATTAGTTAAAAGATTGCATAGCGTGCCAATCTTACCTTGCAGCATATACGATAAATTCGTCACAAATACGTCCAGACAGCCTCAGTTTCATGGCATCCAATATGTTTTCGTTACCCTTGTGATAACTCCGGGCTTAAACTCAATTTATCAATATCATGTGAAGGAGCCAGCCTATTGTACGAAAGAGCCGAGAAGGTTTAAAACTAATTTACATTCAAATATTTTGCTCACTGTTTAATTATTATTCCCGACATGGTGCACACGTAACCCTAAATCTAGCGCCGTCGGTCTGCACAGCATTAGTTCTAGAACTCTGTTAGATACGTATTTAGTATGGCAAAACGTATCTAGGTGTAGCACACACGTTTGTATGCCTGCAATCTATTGCGAAGTTTGTCTCTTCGTGTACGTCAAAAGGTGTGGTCTGACTTTTGATGACTTATAACAGCTGAAAGATTAGTGACGCATTTTTTCTAAAAATCTCATTTAAAAATCATAATAGTTTGGTTACATACTAAATTTTACAATTTCATTATATTGAAATCATTTATTTAAATAACAAAATTTAAAAAAATGTAGGATTGAAGATTAGCATTTTAAAGATTATGAAAATGATAAACTGCTACGCTTACTTTTGAGTTTTTCATTGGAACTTTGCTTGAACAAATCGATATTTATATCCACCTAAGAAAACATATTTCCACAAGACAAAAGTGCGTATAAAGCTTGTTGATCTAGAAAAAATTTCTAAATTTGATTAATTTCTATAAATTTTGTGCTGAACAATATAATTTCCTTATCATTAAAAGTGTATTGCGTAATCCTGTTATTTATTTAAAATATTATAAAATATTAATACTTTGTACAATATCTATCAGGGTAAATATCCTGTCCATGGCCTGGTCGTTAAAAAAATAATAAAAAAAACAATAAAAAACAAAAATACATTTTTACCACTTTCAAAGGCGAAAAAAAAAAGTTACAAGAAACCTTATGAAAAATGAAAGAAAAAAAAATTAATAAAATTGATTGTTACGAAATTCTGCCAATCTCACTATGAATCAATTAATTAAATATAACTAGTTCTTGTTACATATCAAAAAGTAGCATTTTA
This sequence comes from Agrypnia vestita, assembly GCA_016648135.1. Lineage (NCBI taxonomy): Eukaryota > Metazoa > Arthropoda > Insecta > Trichoptera > Phryganeidae > Agrypnia > Agrypnia vestita. The sequence goes on along the minus strand of JADDOH010013582.1, from coordinate 5,827 downwards.
AAATCATTATCACTGCAATATTTTAAAGATTCACAGCCATTGTACTTTATTATAAGTAAATTCACGCTCTGTAAAGTGTAGAGCTACAAATTCAATTTAATATTAAGTCCTTTGGTAAAGAGACATTTTAAAGAGCGTGTCCACGAAGAATTGTGTTGTATCGAGAAAAGCTCGAGGCTGTAGTTGTATTTTGTCTACAGTGGAAAAAGCATTCGAGAAAGAATGTTCGTGTAATCTAGACTAGACTGCAGTCACGTGTAGCGCACCTTATGAACAACGTACCGCCATAACGAAGTTAGGAGTATTGAAGATATGGCAGATTTCTTTTTTTTTTGCGAGAGCAGTCATAGCCGGCTGATTTAATAGTTTGTAATCATTTATAATTAAACTTTACACTGCATCATTTGAAGATATTGTAACGGGACGTAGCTTTGGGAGGTAAATTAAAACACTTAAATTAATTAAGTTAATTTGTTACCAATTAATTTCATAGTCGCTAAATGTCTTCCAAATATTTCAAACACTTTTTACTGAATTGTTCCTTAATTCGCACTTATTAACGCTGTTTCTATTGCTTAGATCTTCTTTTGATAAACTCCGTTTAATGTTCGCTCGTAGAAACTATTCGTCCCGGTATCCTTGCGCTGGTTACTTACTAATATCGCGTGTTGTAATATCTCAAATCACTAATCACACTGGTTAGCTCGATAGTATCACGGAGATGTCGCCTCGTTAACGTTACAAATTTAATTGCCTGAGCACGCATCGCGTGACTCCTTACATGACACAAATTCCATCGAAAGGTGGACCTAAAGTGGACTCTAGAGACAACGAGAAACACGCGGAACATTCCAGACTATTCTACATAATCAGTTACTATGAAATGGAAAGACGTAGAATGTCGTAGAATTTTCTAGAGAGATAGCGCAGTCACGGATGGGTGACCCCGGATTGCGTGCATAACAGTCTGCGGTTCCGGCTGACTGAGCGTCATCGCGTGACATCCTTGTTTATTTTCAGCACTCATTAGGTACTCAGTATCGCTAAAATTTAAAAATTTAATGGAAAATGATATTCAATTATCACAAATTGAAGTATTTATTATATTCTTGTAAATGTTTTTACAAATGTTGAAGTTCTGAAACGAGTCTACAGAGGGCGACTGTGCAGGCTGCCGCGCGGCCTTAACTGGGCGTGGCTATTACTGTCCGCTATGCAGCCATTGCTGTCTGAATTTGGATATCAGCTCTATTGGCCGCAGCATGGGTAACTACTGGTTATGGGCTACCTACTGAGATTTGCCATTGCTCACTGCTATTGACATAATGCAAATGGCAGGAAATATGGGATACGGCACCCCAGGCGAGATGGTCTTACACCTTTCTGTCCAGGGTTTCCGTCAGAGAAAATAGCAGTGGTGGTCCTTTGGAGTTTGGGCATCACATGATGCAGTTAGTATCGGAACACGGTGAATTCCATGCAAAATTGTTTGACTTGGGTCTGGCCGAGACTCCTTGGTGCGTAGTCTCCGGCACACATACCCTGGGTCTGCGAAGTTATGAGAAAGGCCAGAGATAGGATGCTAGATGGATTAGTAGGGGTAAGGCATCACTCGCTAAGAAACGATAACGATGATTGTACGTAAGACTATGAATTCGTGGCGTCTATGGACTGAACTCCATCTTTTTATGTAAATAGTGATGTTTTTCCCTATGAGGAGTGGCAATTAAATGGTTTCTTGTCCCTTACACTGTCTCTCTCCCGCTGACATCCTTCCTTCTCTTAAATATTCCCCTTGCAAACTTATGACTGTGACTTATATCTCTTTAATGTATTTATCTTATTGAATCTGTCCATGCAATTTTCTGTATCTTACACTTTTTATGCTATGTATTGTACTATGTTAATAAAGATTATGTTTCTGCGAGAGGGGGACAGTGATTGGGCTTTGCTTTGCATCTCCCTGCTGGACCGCTCTATACACGGCCCAGCATGGAGATAGCTATTAGAGAAAAAAATCTCAACCAGGCGACGTATGAGTAGGGCTGATATGTCAACATAAGCTCATAAAACGGTCCTGGGAAAGTGGTGAGTACCCAATCACTGCTTACATTCATACATTTTCTTATTTTTAAGAACTAGTAATGGAAATGAAAAAAAATGAAACTAGTAATGTTGCTCACTGCATGCATTGTTTGGAGCAATTAAAATAATGATACATCGCCGTGAATGCATTCGAGTATGACCTATTTTTAACCATAAGTACATCGCAACATAGAAATTAAACCTCAAAAATATTCTCGCCTTTATAAAAAATCAAATTGACGTAAGAAAATAAAAATTTAGATTTATTTATCATTGAAGGAACACGAGTGTTTAACAATGTTTATTTAATATTTCTACACATTTTATTATATTCAAATGTTTTTTCAAATAATTAGTAGGTAGATATACCTCGTTTTTTTTAATCGAACGATTTAGGTTATTTTTAAAATTAGCAATAGCGTTCATAATTTAAATTGGTGGGTTATATATTTCTTGGTACATATATTCAAAAAACCTTACAATTATGATTGAGAGAAAAGGGCCCAGATAGCTTGCGAATGGGTCCAGGATAGAGACGCAAGGTGAGCATTGTACCGATAAGAAGGCAGTGTAAGATGAAAATAAATAAATAAACTTTACAAAACAATACTTTTCATGGCGTACTTTTTATGACTGTACAATGTTTTTTATAACTCATTAAAAAAGTATTATATTTTTCATCATAAAAATAAATAATATAACAACATTTATCCTCATTTTCCCGTATTAATTTGGGTAATTTTCTGATAAGAGTTTTATTTGAGACCTCTTTGAAAAGAAAATAATATTAGCAATGATTCCGAGCAGGTAATGTCATTAGCAAAAGTAAGATACGCATTTATCTCATTTCTTTGTATCAGTTTCGCTTCCCTGAATTTTTCTCTGGCGTTCATTTATTATTTTATCTGCGAAGAACGATACAAACCATCTTGAGAAAGGAATATTTTTGGCCATTTAATAAGCCACATGTTTCTGTTCATATCAATTTACTGTAGCTAATTCAATCAGCCCAACAATTCAGTCAGAAATTTGTTGTTTTTAAGGTTTTTCGAAACATTTATAGTGGAATCCTGCCATCGTTAAAATAATCTTGCAGTCCAAAATCCATCCATATACATTATTTAAGTACACTAGCTGTAACCCGCAAAAATGACGCTACTTTTTTACATGTCGGTTCTTAGGGAATAAATATTTATTCATTGATTAAAAAAAAAGAAAATTTTTTTTTTTAAAAAGTAACGGATTAAATATTGCCATAGTAATCCATCTTTTATAAACAAACTATTGCTATCAATGCTAATATTTTGTAAAAAAAAAATCCCTTTTACCGAAGCATATCGTTAATATTTTATATCGACGCCCATAACGTAGTGTCAATAGGTTAAGTGCATGATTATTACTCTGATAAGGATGTGGTAATTATCAATTTTCGTGGTGAGTTTTTTATTATAAATTGTTTAATTCTTGTTAAAAAAATTTGAGAAATAAATACAACAAAATGAATCTGTAAAATTGTAATAATTGAATCGGAGCCCGCAACCGCCAGACTAACATTATAGTATCAAACCTGAAATATTTTCTGTAAATTTATACTAAATATAATAGGTAAAAAGTTTGAAGATTATGACAAAATAATATAATTTTTTCACTAAAAATAAAAATTCCATCATTCTCGTAAATTGTGGACATCTAAATATACTAAATATAATAATTTCTCTGTCCATTTGTCCCGTTAGTCTCCTGGAATCCCTAGAATTCACGGCTAAAAAACGAAATTACACGACTAGAGACAGGTTCGATCCACGCGGCAAAGCCTCCATTGCTTCGCCGTGGCCCGTCTAAAATATACAATATAATATACTACACATTGTAAAAGCAGGACCAAGCCAAGGCGCAAATCATTGCTTTACGCCTCCTTCGTGATTTTTCATTAGTGTACGGCATTTATTATTTTTATAGATATTTTCTTATCAAACATAACGAGGCAATCGAAATAATTATTTCAATTCGAAGGGAACGTACGTGAAGCGTTCGGATTTTAATTACCAAAACGTAATGCGCCCCACACCACTAAATAATCTTTTGGCATGTTAATTGTGTTTGAAAACTAATTAATATCCGAGGCAAAGTAAGATTGGCCGTGCGAAATTTTGGCGTATTCAGGCGGAGTATTTTGAGGATTTAGTTTATTTTAATATTACATTAAAACTGAAAGACGGTGGCAGTGCAGGAGTAGAGTGATGTTGGGGGGCGGGGGTTATGATTTTGTCAAATGAATGCATGATGACACTACACTTAAAAACTAACCCATAAAAAACAAGTTTTTATTATACTCCCTTTCTAATTTAATCAGATTTCGTGCCTACCGCACGCGTCAGTGTCATTAAAAACCAATAATAAAATTTCAAAATATCCAAAATTATACTATAATTATTAAAAAAAAAATTAACGAAAATTTGTTAGATCATTTTTATCGTCGCCACGAGTCTGTCTGCAAAGTTTCAGCTTGATTGGATCACGGGAAAAGGGTGAAAAATTGATCCAAAGTTTTTCCGGCAGATAACAAACCGCAGACGCTATGAGTTAAATGAAAGGGTGTAAAAATACATTAACTAAAAAGAGGATGTCCGGGAGAAGATGGGAAAAAGGTAAAAGTAGTCATGACATAAACAGAACACAGAACAGGTTTTACCTAGTGTGGAGTTATTAGTAATTTATGTTAAACAAATTTAAATAAACAATAAAGGATCCTCAAACCTGCGGCAGGTCGTAATCCCTGTGACTTTCATCTCTTCAATGCGCCGCGCGGTGGGCCTGGATTTGGGGAATCTCTGGTCCCTTTCCGGAGAGACCGTGGAGGCTTACTTTCACACATCCTTTTCTCAATTAAGCACTTGTTGGTGTTTTACTTATTTATTGTATCGAGTCAATTATTTGACTCCAGTCGTTATTTGAATCCATTAAAAGCTTTTTGATAATCCAGTTGAATCTTTTATATCTTGCAAAAAATATTCCGTTGGTAAATAGATAAGTTGTCGGCCGAGAATAGAGGAAATTTTCGTCTTTCTCGTTTCGTTATTAATCTTTTTTCTTTGTGTATAATAAACGCACGGTTGAACTTATAAATATTAATATTATACTGGAGAGTACAAGAGTATTTACTTTTGCTATTTATTTCTATACTAGACGCGGTGATCATAAAAGTTATTAGATAGAGTATTAGAAGAACAAAATGCGACCGAATTATATTTATACGAGAACAGAATGAAAAGAAAATTTAAAAATATAAAAACACACGCTTTTATGAAAACCTTAATAAACACACACTTATTATTGTTCCTAAATTCCTACTAAATTCCTAAAAAAAAAGTTCCTAAATTCGTACTAAACAACGCTGTTTCTATTGCTTTGATCACGTCCTAGTAAATTCCGCTCAGTGTTCGCACGTAGAAACTTCTCACCCCGATATTCCGTTTTTTATTATCGGTGTTATCACTGGTCTGGTCATACTGTCCTCACGTGTTATAATATCACTGTCACGATTCACTGATCATGCTGAAGTGCTCGCACGTGTTATTGTCACGAATGAATTGCCTGACTCCGCGTTGCGTGAAACCTTTTCATAGATAAATTCCTTCGAGACAAAAACGCCTCACGCAACCGATTTTCTTGACGTACGAATATACTGCAATCGTTCTTAGTACTTAATATAATTATTTGTTTAAGGGGGGGGGGGGGGGGG